>VDFB02392119.1:0-11637 GCA_007258455.2 Sequoia sempervirens | reverse complement strand
GGCAATTTTTAACCAGTCATTCATAGGCAATGACTGGTTCCATTGTTATATGCACATTTTCCTTTTTCTAAGTACTCATTCATGTATGAATTTCTTCATAGGTTCATTGAATAAGAGAGTTAGTCCCTTGGCTTGTGAGGGACATGTACATTTCAAGATTATCAATAAAAGACTACATTTGTATATCTATGGTTCTCTTTCTCATTTGTTGTAATACAACATTGAAATGACAAAATGTAATATAGTTCATTTGACAATCACTCTTTCATGCATATTGAAACTAGCCGTTTAATGGTTTGTCTTTTAAATGTTTAAACAACCTAAAAAGAAAAAACACTAAGTTACCTAATTTTAGTTGAAAGCTAAAAATTAGGTAACATTTTTGGCAACATCTGCTATATGTTTGTCTGCTAAGCATTAGACCAATTTCCTAAGCTTATCTATTAGGCACGAGGTCACTAAGAAAACTAACACCACTTGAAAACAACATTGCAAACTATTGTAACTCATAAAACCAACAAGAGACACTTTGAAAACTTATTGAAAAACCCAATACTACAAAATGAAAACTATCTAGCTATGTTGAAAAGCACTTAGGGAAAACTGGAAATGCATCTAGAATGAGACTACACTACCTACTCTAACCAGCAAAGAAGCTAGTCAAACAAAACCATTGACAGGTTTTGTGAAATAACACCCCTTTTTAATCAGCAACTGATGCATCACATGATTATGCATTGCTAAAAGAACATGAAACACATGCAGATATTCAATAGACTGTCGCAGTGTCTCATAAAAAGTGCAAATGAACTTACTTGCATCTTGAAAACAATCATGCATATTGTTGTCCTGAACTAGACAGGTGATCTGAATTGGATCACCTTTAGCTGCAACTCCAAAATCAGCTTCTTCATCAATTGCATCCTCAAAATTGGGTGTAAGCATGATCTCTGGTACTTCAGTGGCCTCCGAACTGGCCAAATACCTGATGGGGAAGCCTCTTGAAGGGACAAAGCTTGAATTTCCATTAGTGATCTCCTATTTGTCAAACAAACAATGCACTTGATCACCCATTTGCTTTACATACTACTGTTCAAAATGATCACTCATCTCTTCACTAGAGAACAATGAGATGGCTTCCTCCAACACACTTTCAATCAATACATCAACCTCTAGCTCTTTTATACACCAAAAAGGAAGCTGTTTATAATTCTCATTACTACTCAAAGAAAGATGCTCCAAATTAGGCTTTTCTTCTTCTATGGAGGCAGACAAGTCTTCAAACAGTGAAGGGTTCTCTTGAAACAAACTCTCATCTAATAAGTTAGCTTCAAGCTCTGTTGTATAGCAGAAAGGAAGCTCATGAGACCATATAAGACATCATGCAGTAGGTTCATGACAAGCTTTTTGTTCAAACTTGTGAATCTGCTATTGAATTTCTGCATGAGTGCCAAAATCCTCTAGCAGGTCTTATTTCTTGTCCTCCAATTTTAAACAAAAGTGTTCAATTATATCAGTGTACACTTCTTCATATAGCTCAGCATCAACTTTCTCATGCATAACATGCTCAAAAATATCAAATCCATCTGTACACTGCTCCTCCTCAACCTCATGTTGTTGAATTCTGACCAGATTTATGCTCTCCCCATCATGCTCAATGAAGCATGGAAGATCATCAAATGAAGTTGTGAAATCATAGCCTGCATCACCCTTTTCAGCCTCAAGTTGTTGTCTTGATCCTTGAACCTGCAACTGCTTGATGTCTTCTTGTTGTTCTGAGATAGCATTTGGAGTGGGAAAACTCACACTTTCTCCATTCCAAACTATACATTGCTCTTCTTGGTCAGCCTTTTCCACCATTTCATCTTACTGTCCTGTTGGAACATTTTCACCATCTTGTAGAACAACGGGAGGATCATCAGCTAAAACTCTGCAAGAAACATTTTGAGAATTCTTCTCCTATTCAACCTTTTCAATTGTAGCCTGTATTCCTCCATGGCTAAATGTAGCAAGTTCACACTTCTATTCTCCACCATGTTGATTGTGTTGTGTGGGCCAAGGGTCTGCTCTTCATCACAAGCCTCGTTTTCCTCCATTATCACATTTGATTTGTCATTCCCAAGCTCTTGTTCAAACATAACGGAAGCTAAAATATTTGTTTCTTCCTCTACAAGCATCTCTTCTTTAGGTTGTTCTAGAACATAAGGGGTTGGTTGAGCCTCCCTAATGGGTTCTTCACAAGGATGCCTTTGTTCTAAAACGGGGACTCAAATCTAGCAAGCTGAAGATGTTCAACTTGCTTGAAGCTTGGAAAATTGGACTTGGGAACTCCTTTATTGATAGGATTGTTCAATATTATAGGAATATTTGAGTTGAGACTAGGACTAGAAGTTTCATACCTTAGTTGGCATTGATAGTGATGCAACCTCTTGTCAATTCCTTCAATAAAAAAGAAGGAAACTAGGTATTTGGATATTTGTGAAGAGGATAGATATTCACCTAGGACTTGGGGAAAAAACAAGAAATAAGAAGGCATAGACAAGGTGGTTTATAGTTTCTCGATCATTTTCACCAAGACTATGAAAGAGATCTTAGGTCTAGTAAATATAAAAATGAAACACATGCAAATATGAAAACCTCATTTGATAAAGGTCTACAAACTAGAGGGGGTCCCTTTAATAAAAAAAATACCCATTGTCAGTGTAATGAGGTTACTGATTGAAGGAATGAGGTAAAATAGTAGGAAAATGTTTGAAATAAGCTACATGGATCTACTCATTTCCAATAGGAAAATTCCAATAACACTTAGCAGCAAGGCACAAGAGAAAAGGTGGGAAATGAGGGAAAGGCGGGAAATCTTGTTGGTTTAGAGAAATTGATTCTTAAGGAAAACACGATTCAAATGCAAGGGGCTTCTATTTTACACAAAAATGCTCCTCCACAAGGTAAAAAAAGAGGTAAAAAGGGAAATAGGTCAAAGAAGAAGAAATAGGAAAGAAAAAATAGCTTGCAAAAGCAAGTATGGAGGCACAAAGAAACAAAAATAGATGAAGTGGTTGTGTAGAGTAAGATATGTCAAGAAGATAATAGGGGAAAACCTTCAAAGGGTTAGGAGCCGATCAAGATCACATTCCTAGAACATATGCTACAAGCGCAAATCAAAGATCTTAGGGAGAAATCCCTAATCTGTATGTTCTGGAACCTAACCCTTGATTTAGAAAAGTTAAAAGAATTAGTTTATGAGGAATGGGAAGGGGTTGAATAGGTCTTTTACTTATATCAAGAATAGTGTATTTTTATTGTCATTTTTGTAAAGAAAATGCATAATAATACTATATATATGATTAAATCTTGGGTTTTCCAAGGATCTAGCTTGTGCATGTAGCCTTGATCACCAAATTTTACAACTACTGATTTTACTTTTAGATATGTTCCTTTTTGGTTTTAGTTTCCTGCATTGCCCCTCAAGTATAGGGATTTGAACTTAATAGAAATAATAGCAAATAATATAAAGGGATTTTTCTCTTGCATGATTACAAATTATTTAAAAACCCCTTGAAACCAATATGGTTATGTGCATTAATTGATACAAATAAGGAGTTACTAGAGCATATCTAGCTAAATTCTAAGTTTGGCAATGTGGCTACAAAAAATTGTTTTTGAATCTTCAAACAATGCTTGCACACAATGTCATATCTTAGGGAATTCCATCAGTGTTTGAAAGAATATGGAATCATCATCAAAGCATGGGCATTAGGTTAGAAGTCAACATAGTTTAAGTATTCCTAAAAATAAAATTTCTATGTCATGCAATAATCAAAATGTACAAGGCATTGAAGATGCTCTTAGTGCAAAGAATTGTCTAGAAAAGGTAATTACTTTGGTTCGAAGGCATACAGGTAAAATGAAAATAGGAGTAGAAGGAAAATTTTATGAATTATTAGTTAAAGTTAACCCAAAAAACTCTTTTTCCCTATCACTAAAGATGCCAAAGAATATAGATTTGTTGATGCAGAGCTATTCTAGCTCTTTGCTAAGTTTATATTCTCCATCATTGCCAAATTTTTTAGAACATTAGCTCAAAGATATTGTAAGGAAATTAATGTTTCAAGGCACAATGGAGAATTTAGATCCTTTATCATTTAATATTTCCAAAGAACTTAGTCAACTAGCTAACCATTTAATTACTGGGTGTAAAGGGGTTACATAACAATTTGCACTAGATTTACAAAAGGTTGTCAGGGAGGATGAATTGGAAGTCCTAGTTGAGGAAATTTTATTATTAGTGGGTTCAAATATCTTTAATGAAATTACAGTTGAGGAGGGCATCTGGGACTACAAATTACAAATAGATAGAATGGGGATTGTTAGTAACCTGGGTCTAGATGGTGCCTTCAAGAATATTAAGGTAAAGAAAGTTCAAGAGGATCGGCCAAATATGTTGGTAAACATTGAGTACAATGAAATAGATCAAGGGGAGAGTCAACCAAATATGCCATAAAATATTGTGTGGAATGAAATAATTCAGGGGGAGGAGTAGAAAGATGATGAGTTTGATTTTCCTAACACTCTTTCATGATCATAGTCCCCTTATTAGCTAGTTGTTAAAAAAAAACCAAGGAGGAGAGGAAGGAAATCTAATCTGAAAAATTAATAGATATGAAAAAATTAAGAGAAAAAATTGAGGTAGGGTGCAAAAAAAATTCTTGATTCTATTCCAAGTAAGCGACCGAGGAGAGCTTGTTTCTCTCCTTGTATGTAATGAAGATCATATCTTGGAATGTCAAGGGTATTAATTCCCCAAACAAATGTGCTCAAATCAAGCACCAAATAGATGCTTGTGCAACGGATATCATTCTCTTGCAAGAAACAAAGATGTGAGTGGTAACATATGAAGCTTCAATTTAGAAGTGGGCAAAGTGGGCATCAACACATTCTTCAACTCAAGGGGCTTCTAGAAGTTTAGTTGCTTAATGGAATCCAAAGGTTGTAAATGTGAAGCCATTTAGAAATGAGAACTATTGGTAGCTATTGGAGGTATCTAAATTTGACTTACAATTCTGGTTGTTGAATATATATGGACCAACTTCAATTGTAGACAAGAAAAATATATGGGATGAAATCACATTTCAAATAAATGGTCTAGGAGATGAGAGGGTTGTGTTGGCAAGGGATGTTAATGCAATAGCCTCTTTGCAAGAAAAAAGTGGGGGCATCAGTCTGCCTATTTAAATGTGATAACAAATTTTAGTATGTTTATTCTCGCTAATGCATTAAAAGACATTGTGCCAATTAAGGGAAAGCATACCTGGAAAAATAGAAGGAAGGGTTTTCTACAAATAGCTAAGAGGTTGGAATTTTTTTTGGTTACATCTAATTGGTTCACATTGCATAATAAGCTAGATTCTAAATGTTTTCCTTATCCAGGGTCTGATCACTATGCGATATGTTTCAATATTTCAAACGTTTCTACCCAAAAAGGTAAATTTTCATTCAAATTTGAAAGCATGTGGTTTAGGCACCCACAGTTCATGGATCTATTGAAGCAGTGGTGGATCGATGCACCATATGAGTAAGGTTCAATGATGTTTTAGCTGTGCAGAAAGCTAATGTATGTGAAGCAAAAAATTATAGTTTGTAATAAACATGTTTTTAAAAATATATTTCAGCAGAAAGAGTTAGTATTTAAAGAGCTGGAAATAGTTCATGAATTCATAATCCAAAATGGGTTAGATGCCTCTATCTATGATAACCAAAAAAAATTACAAGAGGACTAGGAAGAGTTATGTGCAAGGGAAGAAATTTACTGGAGGCAAAAGTCACAAGAATTATGGTTGAAAGAGGGTGATCGAAACACTAATTTTTTTCATGCCTCCACACAAATTAAGAAAGCTGCAAAAGCTATACAAGTGGTGTAAGAAATTTGAACATGGAATTGGCTTAAAAAGAAAGAAGACATAAACAAAGAAGGTGTTAAGTTTTTTTCAGAACTCTTGACAACCCCTAAAAACAGAAGTGATAAAAGGTTAAGGGATGAAAATGAACTTCTTGATGCAATTCCCACACTTGTTAGAGAAGAAGACAATGCTTGTTTATTGAGGCCTTTCTCTATAGAAGAAGTAAAGAAGGTAGTTTTCTCCTTCCCGCCAGATAAAGCTCTTGGACTAGATGGGTTTATGGCCTTATTCTTTCAAAAATGTTGGGATATTTTATGTTATGATCTTCTTTGGGCATTAGAAGAATCAAGGAGAATGGGGAAAATGATTAAGCAATTTAATGTAACAATTATTGCAATATTTCCAAAAGTAAAGGAGCCTAAAATTTTTGCAAAACAAAAGCCTATATTATTGTGTAACACAATATACAAAATCTTTGCTAAGGAAATTTATTTAATATTGCAGCCTCTTATCCCAAAGTTTATTTCTTAGGAACAGGGAGGGTTTCTTTTGGGGAGAATTTTTTTTGAAGGAGTGATAGTAGCACATAAAGCTCTTCACACAATATCTACATCTAATATGTCTTCATTCATTTTTAAATTGGACATGATGAAGGAATATGATAAGGTAGATTGGAATTTTCTCAATAAAGTGCTAGCAAAGTTTGGATTTTGTTCAAAATGGCGTAGATGGATAATGTCTTGATTATTAGGGGAAAAGTTTGCAGTCATCATTAATGGTAGTCCCATAGGTTTTTTCAGTGCAACACAAGGTGTAAGGTAGGGGGAATCATCACCATTTTTGTTCATCATTATGGCAAATGCATTAAGTAGATTTATTCTACTAAAGCACAATCAAGGATTATGGCATGGGGTCAAGATAGCAAATTCAGATATCTCAATCACACACTATCTCTTTGCACATGATACTATCCTCTTTGGTAAGGCCACAATTGTTGAAGCTAATCAATTCAAAGAAGTGTTAGACAAGTATTCTTCAGCTTCTGGGTAGAAAATTAATGCAACAAAATCCAAAATATGTCTTCAATACTAAAGATGGAATAAAGGATAAGATAGTGAACTTATTAGGATTTCAAGAAGTTTTTCTACCATGTACTTATCTAGGAATTCCTTTCTTTAAGGGTTAAAACAAGGCATCATATTGGGACAAGGTAAAATTGATAGGTTAAAGTCAAGAATTCTGATGTGGAAAGCCAGGTGGTTATCATTGTCAGGAAAAATCTTACTAATAAAATCAATCTTAACAACAATTCCTAATTATTATTTCTTGGTGGACCTCAAAGCTCCTTGTTCAGTTATATCAGAAATTGAGAAGATTATAAGAACTTTCCTTTGGAAAGGAAACATTAATGATCAAAAGAAGTGCCTCAAGCATCATTAGAAGGATTGGTACAACCTGGTAAGAAACAAGGTGGTGTAGGTATACATAACATTCTGAATAGGAACAAAGCTTTTGGGGCCAATATTGCACGATAAATGTATATAAATCCAAAGGCGAAATGGTGCAAGATAATGCAAGAAAAATTCTTAGACAATGTAAACCCGACAAGAATTTTGATAATTGTTGATCCACCCATGGGATCTACCATGTGGAATTTTCCGCTTAACTATAGAAAACTCGTTACATCATATTCTATATGGGAAGTTAATAATGGAAGAAGTGTTAAATTCTAGTTAGACTCTTGGAATGGGGATTCTCCAATGATAACAATTCTAGAACTGTAGGGTGTAATTTAACAATCTTAACAGAGGCTTGGGGTGAATTTTTTTAAACTATGTGCAGACTGGAGATGTTTTAATAGGGAATTTTTTTTGGAAAAGTATTCCAAGAAGCCTATTAACTATAGAGAAGTGTGAACAGTTGCAAAAAGTGTTTAATGAAAGAGTGGTGTACCTCTCAGCAAAACTAGATAGAGTTATTTGGGTTGCATCAAAAGATGGTGTATATTTAGTAAAGCAAGTTTATGTAGTTCTAAACCAATCCAAGCATAACCTGACTTCCTAAAGAGATTTTTTATTTTTATGGAGTAACAAAGTACTACCTAAGTCTAGGAGCTTTGCTTGGCTTGCTTTAAAAAGAGAATTTTAACAAGTGATCGGTTAACAAAATTGAAAATAGCTGATCCTTTTAAGTGTCTATTATGCGAACAAGTGTTTGAAATAGTAGATCACTTGCTCCTTCAATGTTGTTTTGCTAAAAAATGTTGGGATTATGTTAAGAATAATTTGAATCTGCTTGTTCCTCTACCAAATACAACATGGAAGCTGTTTCAAAGCTTTCCTAGGTTTTATATCAATCATCTTTTTTTGCATGTATATGGAATGTGGTTCCTTCACTAGTCATATGAAACATATGGTGGGAATGCACTTTGAGAATTTTTAGAAAGGATAAATAATTAGTTGATGCTATAGATGTGAAGATTGAAAAGGCAATAAATGAGGTGGTTATTTCAAATGTTCAAAAATATAGAACCATCAATTCAATGTTCACAAATTGGGATGATTCTCTCTTTAAGAATTGGAAGGGGATCAAATTTCCATTTGATGGAAGCTTACATAAAAGTATTAATAAAAAAGTGGATAGAAGCATAATCAAATGGAAGGATCCATAAACAGATTCCGTAACATTAAAATTTGATGGTGCATCAAGGGGAAATCCAGGTAGCTCAGGGGAAGGCATTTGCATTAGGGATTCAACAGGGAAAATTTTGGTAGAAAATTCATTTTATCTTCAAAAATGCATTAATAATATTCTAGAAGTGAAAGTAATTCTATTAGGTTTTGAGTTTATAATGAAAATGTGGATCTCAAGATTGCATGTGGAAGGGGAATCACTAATAATTTTAAATTCTTGCAAAGAAATAAGAATACATAATTGGAATTTAGGATATATTTTGTAAAAAGCATGGTCATTATTAGATAAATTTCAGGCTTTTTTAATCACATACGTACAGGGAAGGTAACAGATTGGTGGATTTTCTAGCAGGTATGGGATGTGATGCACAAGAAGTAAATATTATTAATGATGCGAATAAAATTAAGGCATATCCAAAGTTAGTGGAATTAGAAATGCAAGAGGCAATGGCTATATAGCAAGTTCAAGTATAGTAATGCAAGATCACGATAGTTTGAAATGAGGTAAAAATAGAATGAGCACACTTAAATATAAGAGTGCCTTAAAAATGTACGCACCATGTCAAATAATCAAGCATACACTACCACAACATGTACTTTAAGAGTATGCTAGCATACAGATTTGTAAACTACTATTATATCCTTCCACACATACGAGATTAGGGATGAAGTGGGGGAGGTATGATTATGATGGGATAGTTTAAGGAATAACAAGTAACAGGTTTATCAAAAATAAGGAAATATTGTTTGATTTTCAACTAAGTAGAGTTGGAGAGCAATTTGGAATAGGGATAAATGGAAAGTAATATGTTGTTTTCCAAGAAGCTCCAAGATATTGAAACATTTTCAATATTTCAACAAATGTTAAATGTGGAGAGAAAACAAGGATATGGAATTGATGGTATATTAGAAAACATAAAATTAGATATCCTGGAGCATGCGAGAAGTGCTACCAAATTTATTGGTATAATGGGAAAATGTAACGAGAAAATATAACCTTCTGCTCCAGTGTCATGATTTATATTCTAACTCTATTTTGTGTGAGTGCAAGTTTCTTGTACTAATCGCAATTAAGGAATCATTAATCAACATGTTTTTAAGCTTAGTTGGTACTTGCAGGCTTCAAGAGAAGGTGAGGAATTAAGTTAAAATGACAAGAGAATCCAAATACTTCCTTTCGAGTTAGATTTGGAGTGTGCCTCGTCTCTCATTTCCATCATTTTTGAGACTAGTTTGGGATGTACAAAGTTTGAGCATTGCCTTTAAATTGGCATTTACCAAGGAAAAAACTGCATTAAATAAGGGCTTGTGTGGTTTTGAAATTCTCCATAGCAGTGCATTTTGGGTGAAGGATTTTTTTGTATTTGGCTACTATATTTGGGTTTCAAAGCTTGTGGTGTCTTCTTAAGGTTTCGAATGGCAAGCGGTAGGTGTTGTTTGGCACTCAACGCTTGAAGGATGGTAACTAGTGGTTGTCACTTGACATTCGACAACAACATGGATTATTGCCCTCGCAACTACAAAATTCATATTACAGTTTGGCCATGGGAGTTACCCTTTTTAGGGTGCATAAAAAAAGAACACTTGCGGCAAGATTTCAAGGTAAACTGCCCATCAATTCTCAATTGCATCAAGTCTGTGATTGGTGAGGAAGTTTTGCACACTGAGTCTCAACATATCATTCTCCCCGCAAATCTCCTATCAATCTTTCTCTCCAATGCCATGGATTTATTGCAAAACTTTAATTATCTTCTGTCTGTTGCAAGTAAAGTAGTCAATGCAATTTATTTACAAGATGGTGCTTTGTTAAAAAGTGTTTAGGCTTATGTGTTCACTTAGGGAGAAGGGTTTCTGGGTGGCTTATTCTCAAGGCATTATATCCTTCACAAATAGAGATATGTGGACACATATGAAGCTATGAAATTGTCTTTGCTCAAAGGATCCTCCAACTATTTGTACATGGCTTTGAATAGGCATCACTTTGAGTTTTCCAGGGAAGAAATTGATAAATTTAAGAAGAAATGTCATGTTATTTCTTTTATCTTGTCACATGATTTCCCTCATGGTCTACAAGTGAGTATTCCTCCACCAGTTTGTCATGCAAATAGGGTTAATCATCGGGTTCCTAACATCAATATAACAATTCATTCTCAAGCTCAAGCAATAAGTCAAGTGCATCTGGTAGCTTGTGAGGGTTAGGGTGAAAACTCTGTGAACTTAGCCCACAGGGGTGGTTAACTTGTAATGTTTGCATTAATTTTTTAACATACTACGAATATACTAGTATATGGAAGTGCAAGATAGGGTGGCAGGGTTTCAAATTTTTGAAAATGGGTAGTAGTAATCTTGTATAGGGGATACAACAACCTTTTGTATGTATTTTGGGTCGCTGGGTAGAAAAAAGCTTTTTATGTTTTTGTAGCTGTAAAGTTGATATACTTTATATCCTTCAAAACTATGTAATTATCTAATAAGCTATTAATATAATTATAGGCACCTAGCCTTTTGCTTAAAGAAAAAAAAATATATTATTCTTGAATGAAAGATTCCTTCTTCATATTATAATCTTAGATGTCTAGTGTTTAGTTCCACTATAGAATCCTTGAACTTAGAATGTGAAGATTCACTAAATATTAACTCATCTAATTTTTTAGTAATTTTTGACTTGAATGCCTGAGTTACTTCAATGTAACTACTTGGGTCTTGGCTACAACCGCTTGTTCGAGTCTTACCAAATTCCTTAAGAGAAAATACTATTGAGATATAAAATTTTAGCAATCCTTGACTCATAACGGCAATATCTTGACCTTCCTGATCATAACATAGTATAAGGGTTGCATAAACAAAACCCCCTCAAAAATCGTTAGATATCCATTTATAATATAACTTCCTTTAGGTTGTAGTCTTTCATGTAAAACCTTGTAGTCTTGTTTACTAAGGTTAAAATAACTATAGACTAACTAGTTCTTTTATCATAAGGTTATAATCATTAAGAATACCCACTAAAGTGGTCATAATAGCTGAATTGATATAATCATCATGGATAA
>VDFB02392118.1:0-11379 GCA_007258455.2 Sequoia sempervirens | reverse complement strand
GAAGGGTCCTTGCCTACTTGTCCGAGCCAGTAATCCAAGAGACTTTTGGCATTCCAGTATACAACCGAACATCATATCGCACCAAGCAAGATGCACTCAAACTTTATCAAAGTCAGAAGGATCTCTGTGCATCCAACATAAACAAGAATTGGTTATTAAAACCAAAGCCTACCGCAAGCAAAATGCCGAAAAGATTGATCAGAACCCACTTCAAAGAGGAATATGGTGATATTGTTCTGCTACTTAACAGAATGGTAGGTAGTGCCCATGGTGCTCCTTTCGAAGATTGGATGTACTATTTTATTGATGAGATAATCACTGGAGTCAAGATGTTCAATTGGTCTAGGATGATTAGTGACAGCTTGCACGAACAGTTGGTCAACTTTGAGAAGACCAAAATTTTTCACATGAGCTCATACATTGTATATTCACTCGCAAGATATTATAAGTATCCTGGCTTGACTTGCAAAGGCGTGGTCGGCAATGGCGAGGGGAAATTGAAAGTCTACGATTGCTATCCGCAGCTACAGCTGAAAGAGAAGTCCCACTTCCGGAGAGCTCATGATGCATTTTTGATGTATATCACCCGGCTTCTTCAAGGCGGAACTCACCAAAGACTCTCGCATGAAGCCAAGAGCCTGATCAGCCGGTATGGATTCTGGTTTATTCAATATCCTAAGTTCACCTACATCAGAATCCAAGGATTTTCCGAAAATCCTTATAGGCTGCCTGTCTATCCGACTAACAGGATGGTATTGCTGGAAGTGCTAAGGCAACTAGAAACATATCAGAACATCCAAAGGCCTAAGCAGAAAGCTGCTGTCACCTTCCCCTTTTTCATCGGCAACATGGAGGAGTCATGCCCGACAGCACAAGCAGCAGAGGTTGCTCGACTGGAGATTCAGCAATATCCATTCATCTCATACAAATCCAGGAACAACTTCGATCCGCTCCATCACATCAAAACTGTGGACGGAGAAAGGTATAAACATCGGGTTGACTTAGAGGATTTCTGGGCCAACGCAGCCGATGAATATGATGTAAGGAGAAGGTTATGGTCAAGGCTGCCATTAAGCATGATAAGGGCGACAGAGCTCTTCAAAATACCTGACCAACTGCAAGAGGATGGAATATATGTGCAGCCAGGCTTCATGGAAAATGAGCCACTACCGCCTATAAAATGGTTTGAGCCTGAGATGGGTGATCTATCCACTTTGATGCGCCCTGTTTTCAAGTACTCCCAGTGGTGGATAGATCGTCAAGTAGAGGTCCTAAAACAGAGAAATGTGCAATTTACCTATGAGTTGATGGGAGACACAGAGTCATGTTCTTCAAACGCCGGTGCATCTCGTGGAGATGGACCAATAGATGCCGCCAACTCGAAGAAGAGGAAAGAAGCCGATAAAACTGCAAGGCAAGACAAGGGTAAAGAGATAGATGAAGGGCCTACGCGGAAGAAACACAAGTCCAGACCCCTCCAGTCGGCCACTTCTAGGAACATAGAAGAAATGCTTGCCTTGGATAAAGAATCTTTGGAAAATGCCAGGATCCCTTCTCCAGTTGAAAATATAGAGCCAATTCAAATAGAGGATGATGGTCAACCTTCTCCAGCGGGCACAGAAATCTTGGAATCGGATAACGACACAGACATCGAGGATGGAGAATTCGAGGAAGGAATGATTTCCGCCCTCAAAGGCATTCAAGAGGACCCATCCGTCCAGGAGATCCAGGATATGCAGTTGGTCCAAGAAATTCAAAGTATGCCGGAAATTCAAGAAGATCAGGAAGTGCAGGGCATACAGGACGACCAAGAACAACAAGACGTAATTGAGCGGCCAACAGTTCCAGAATGGCTGAGGGAAAGATTGAAAAGAAAAGCGCCAGTGGAGGTCCTTGAGGAGGACAATGACACAGATTTTCTGGCCAGATTAGAGCAAACTGCCCCAAGGAAGAAGGCCAAAAAGTTCTCTACCATCCAGAGAGATGAAGCTGGAAATCGCACGGTGCAAATTGCAGTGCCTGCAGCCGACAAGTTTCAAGACGAGATTGCTCCTGAGGAATATGCTATCACAACTGTCGACATGGGTCCAGCAACAAAAGAGCAGGAAGTCGAAGACTTGGATAATTCCGTGGCCACCATCAAGGCCAGGTTAGAAAAGGAAGTTGCCAAGAAGAAAGAGTACAAGAAAGAAATCCAGCGCCTAAAGGACTACATCCAGCACTTGACAAAGCCACTAAACGAAGGTGAACAGGTGGCGCCTTTACCTCCAACTGCTTCACAGGAACCAGATGCAAATTCTGAAGAAGAGTTGACAACAGCGAGGGAAGCTAAAAGCTGGATGGTTGGAAGGAAAGAAGAAGCGTTGGTGTTTGCAGAAAAGTTGGCACATATAAATGAACAGGCTTCCTTCATGCTTTCGCGAGTTGCAGATCTTGCAGAGTCATGGAATAGTCTTGAGGATATTCAAAGCAGGATCATCCCATACATTCGGGAACTGAAGGGCATTTCTAAGCAAAGACTGATCGAAGACAAGGTTATTGAAGCCGGAGCAGCGTATGACTTCAACGGATGGTACTATGCTTTGATCTCAAGGAAAGGAGTCCTCGAAAAGGTGAAGCAGGACAGTGGTAGAGTTGAAGAACAAGTAAAAGAAATTCAAAGAAAAATCTATGAGATGGCTGCAGATATGCTAGACAAGGAAATTGTCCGAAGGAAACACTTGCGGCCAAGGAGTTTGAAAGAGCAAGTACAGAAAGTTTTCTCCACCACCGGGCCAATTATGAAAGAAGGATTCACCAAAGTGTTCGAATTCATGGCCATCAGAAGTTCTTTCTTGCTGCAGGAACCAGCATGGGCGCTATGTTTGCAGAATGTGCCGAGAACTTGGATTTGCTGGAGTACAACATCAGCGTGCTGCCCGACATTGCCATGGAGGAGGTCGACCTGATAGTGTCTAGGTTCGCCGAACGTGAGGCTGCACAAGTGGATAAGGATGACACTCCAGTTGTCTAGTGTTCTCTTCAGTTAACTGATTGTGGTTTTGGAAACCCTAATTAGGGTTTAGTTCCATTTAATCTTGGCCATTGATCTTGAATCAATCTCGGCCGTTCTTTGTAATCTTGAAAAACTATATAAACCCCCCCCTCACTCTCTCATTCTCATTAGAAACTCATTAGACAGGAGATAATAGTTAGATTCTTAGAAGTTAGATATTCATTAAGCAGTTAGAGCAGATTTGAGATAGTTAGAAATAAAGAGAGAGTTCTTATGAGATTGTTGTGAAAAGCTACTTTGATAATGAAGTTCAAATGCATGAGGTGCTTTGAGTACTTGATTGTTGAATAGTTGCATGGTCGCGTAATTTCTTTCTCTCTTAGTAGATTTGAATTAAAATGTATGTTAGAAGAATGATTGATTGATAACGGAGATTAGTGAAACCGAGCTCATACTTTCTTTGGGTGGATGATTTCACTCAATGTGCAAAGTTAGACTGAGCTTTACTGTGGATGCTTAACTTCTGTTTTAATAATTGTTGTTCGATATGATGGCAATTATTTATCATGTGAAAATCACAAGCACATTCCTAGAAGATTGCACTTGCTCTGCGTAGTTGTCATTAAACGTGGCGAAACAGAGTATGGTTTATTTGGTTTCACTTAGTCTTCGTCTTCTCTTGATTTCTTAGGAGTAGCATAGAGTCTCTAAACCCTAAATCTTTTTTCACTTTTTTATATAAATCAAAAAACCCAAAATGGTACTGCATTTATGTCTCCACTTCTTCGAATAACTTGCAAAATCTTACTTGTGCCCACAGCAAATCACATCCATACCACAGAGCCTATCCGCGTTCATCTTAAACATTGGAATTACCCTATGACCTCACTTGCAATCTTAGCATAGGAAGTAGTTTTTCAAGAGAGAATAGAGCGTCTGTGACACTTTGTTCTAAAATGTTTTGTGTGTCATAAAACACGCATCAACCAAGTAGTCATGTATTCTGAGAGAATTCTATTATTTGGAATGGACTTCAATGGTCTTCACAACTTTGCAGTCAAGAGCTCAACTATGTCAGATTGTGCTGCCAAGGGTTGATGTTTGAAATCAAAAAGGCTGCCATCAAATAGAGATAAGTATTTGGTTCCTTTCTTTGTTTATATTCCTTTATGTGAATCTCAGTTGTGCAGATCTTATAAAGTCTTTCGAGTGATGATGCTATCTATCTCTAACACTTTGGGTATTGCAAGTAAGCATGTTGCATAACCTAGTGTATTGTAGTCGGAGACGGAGTGCATTGTAAATTTGAGCAGTCATGGGCCTTGTTCAAATTTAACCTTGTCATGGGTCTGTGTTCGAGTCATGAAGGCTGTGGATTGATCTGAGTATAAGAACAACATACTGTGTTCTATAATTGCCTTCATTAGAACATTAAAGAAGATAAGTATTTTGTGTTTTATTGAAATCTCCCTTCTAGTTTGAAGTACTGTAATTACATTTAGTTGGATCTTAGGAAAGAGAGTTAGTGATTTCTCTTGAGTTGTGATCCTTTGAAGATTTCAAATTATCTACTGTGAGTTGTTTCATGCTAATCATGTAGATCTCTGAGTGTGACTTTGAGATGAAAAAGAGAATTGCATTTTCGATTGTGATAGGTTGATCACATTGATATCAGTCTCTAATGCATGAACTGTGTTAGAACCATGACTCTTGGAGAGAGCTGGTTCTACATGCTAACCGCATAACGCATTCAAGAAATCTGTAGTTGTGCAGATTGTTTTTGTTGTGCTGAGTTTGGCACTCTCAAGAGGAGTAAAAGATGAAAGAAAGAGTTATATCAAAGATAAGTTTCTTTATCCCTTTAGTTTGATCTTTTGATATATTTCTCCTTCAGGTTGATTTATTTATTCATGTTCTAACATTGTGCATAAAATCTTATGTATTCAAGTTATAACTTGTGATTGTAAACTTTGTATGATTCCAGTCTTGTTATTTCTTTGGGTAACTATAAACTATTAGTAATCTCTCTCTAAAATGCTTGCAGTTCAATGTTCTAGGAGCAAGAAGGTGATGAGAGATTGCTATGAAAAGCTTGAGGCATCATGTGAGGAAGTCATGCCGACCAAAGAAATAATCAAGTAGCCTTGGGACTGAGCTGGTGGCCAGAGGGAGCTCACTTCCAGAAGTCTTTTTTGCAATCTTTGGAGCAAGAATCAAGAGGGAGTCTTGTAATTCACTAAGAAGAAGTGAAGATTGTTGTATTAAAAAGGCTCGGTGCTAAACCCTTAGAGGATCCCTTCAGTTGTTGAGATCATAATTGCTCAAGACTGTCTTCTGGATTTGTCATTGGTAGCTCCGCAAACCTATTCAGAATAGTGAGATCTGAGATGAGGTCGAGGAGGACTATTCTGAACTCTCTTCAGTACCAAAGGTGTGCACTGGAAAACATTTATCTAAGTCAAAGTGTTGCAGGCAATATTGGACGAAGAGGTCAGAAGGTTGATGCAAGTGCCTGAAGATTTAGAGGGAGCCCCACTGAGCCTGAAGAAGATGGTAATCTTGCTGCAGCTAGTTCAAATTTGGTGGATCCTATGTTGTACAGACAGCTGATTGGATCCTTGATGTATCTAGTTATCACTAGACCTGATATTTGCTATGCAGTGAGTGCACTTAGCCAGGTTATATGTGATCCGAGGCAGATACATCTTGTTGCAGCTAAACATATCCGGAGATACTTGCATGGCACAATTGGATATGGGTTGAAGTATACTTCAGATGCAGACTTGGAGTTACTTGGTTTCACTGATCCTGATTGGGCAGGTTGTGTCACAGATCGGAAGAGCACCTCTGGCTGTTGCTTCAGTTTGGGTTCTGCTATGATTTCCTGGTGCAGCAGGAAGCAGTCTTTTGTAGCATTGAGTACAGCAGAGGCTGAGTACATTGCAGCTTGCATGGCAACTCGGGAAGCAATATGGCTTCGTAAGCTCCTTGCAGGATTGTTTGGACAATCAATGGAGCCCACTATTATTCATTATGATAAACAGAGTTGTGTGAAGCTTTCTCATTAATCCCTGTTTCATGACATCCAAGCATGTTGAGATCAAGTACCACTATATCGTAGATATGGTACCGCTGAAGGTCGGGATGCTGAGGTACATTAGCATCGATGATGCATCTGCAGATATTCTCACCCGCTCGCCGGTAAAAGTTTGTACACTTTCGACAAGCTTGGTATGGTGGAGAATCCAGCCTTTAACCAGTATGAGTCTCAGATCGCGAGCCTTGCTCTAATGAGTTCTTCTTGGAGAGAAGTTCGAGGTGAAATCCCTTTGTTAATGCATTTTCTTCTGGACGGAAGAAATTGAGGTGAAAGCCCTTGTTTCCACCCTCTGAGAGAGTCATGGTGGATGTCATGTGTGCGACTCCATGACATATGTTGTACTTGTGTTTCACCCTCTGAGAGAGTCATGGTGAAAGTCACTTGAGGTGACAACATCACGCAAGTGATGAACACTGTACTTACTATTGCACTTTCTTCTGTGACGGAAGAACTTGAGGTGAAAGCCCTCGTTTCCACCCTCTGAGCTGAGTCATGGTGGATGTCATGTGTGTGACTCCATGACAACATCACGTGAGAGAGTCCGTGATGATCTTCTTGTACTTGTGTTTCACCCTCTGGGAGAGCCATGGTGAAAGTCACATTGAGGTGACACTATCACGCAAGTGATGAACACTAGTACTTAACCATGTGATGGTTGATATCACATTGAGGTGATATATATTTCTCCTTATATTTGATTGCAGGCAATGGTGGTAGATGATTTGTCTTCAGCTGGAAGTTCTCTCCCTAGCTGAGAGGGAGTGTTAATGTTATAGCAGCTTCGGTTGATTCTTCCAGTTCACTTCCTTCGAGAAAGTCTCAAATTGAATATAGCCGTTGGCTATTCAATTTAACTCTTATTATTTTGTGTCTCATGCTTTGGCCGACATGTATAATTCGAAACTCATAAAAAGAACAAATGTAGAGATACAGGTTGAGGCCGACTTTCATTAAAAGGAAGAATAGCAATTATTGGAGCCGACATATCTAAGAAGGCGCGCGATCTTAAGAGAGGTGTCTCTCCCATTCACCGGTATACATATACACCTTGACTCGCCATTGTAATAGCCCCGGGAGTTCGGTTATTCTTACCAGTCTTGCATTATAATGAGCGATGGTTATTGTTCACTTCAGTTCTGTGCGAACATAAAGAGCGAATCAGTTCGGTTATATACATAAGTCCGATATCAATCAAATGCGAATTCAAGATACAGATTGAAGATTATCCAGTACAAGGAAGCAAGCAAAGCAAAGTGCGAACTTCTTACAGGGCAAATAACATACAAGTGCGGACTTCTCACAGTGCGGATATCATTCAAGTGTGAACTTGTCTGAGAGTTCAGATCGAATACACCAGTCGAGTGATGAAGATCACACAGTGCGAGATCAAGTGCAATATATCATCTTGTATGTAATATTTGCAAGGACGAACTCATTGTGAGCAATTTGTGAACCATCAAAGTTCAGGCTGCGAGCTTGAACAAGAGCTAACAAGTGTGAACAAGAGCTAACAAGAGCTTGAAGCAGATTGCAATCTTCTGTAAGTGCAGATCAGAGATCAAGTAAGAGCAGTTTATTTGATTGTTATACACCCATTGCTGGTACTGATATTGGCCTTGTGTGTGGCCTCTTTGTAAAGAGACTTATTGCCATTATTTTATATATAAGAGAGATCTTTGTTGCTGGGTTTTTCTCCCTCAAGAGGAGGGTTTTCCCAGGGTAACTGCTGTGTTATTGCGTCTGATTTTGAATTATTTTCTGTGCACTAAATCTGATCATCTAAAATTCAATACATTATGAATGAATTGTCTTCGTGTTCTTATATCACTGTCATGAGATATATTGGGGTTCTATAATGAGCGATTATCATTAAAGTTCATATCACCGTTATGAATACAATAAAAGAAATAGTCAAGGTCAATGCTGCCGCCGTCAATCAACATCACGGTCGGTCGTGAATCACACGTCTCCACCGTCGCCAGCATGCCAAATACCGACACCATACCGTGCCTCCATGCCAGAAGCGACGACAGTTCGGCTGCAACAACAAACAACGTTAACAGAATAGCCACAGGTCGCACAAACACATGGAATACGAGCCGCGGGTCAGCCGCAGAACAACAATAAAGCGCATTCTGGCATGGCATAATCACAAAACTGGGTAAGCGGTGATAAGAGTGTCGGAACACATGTTCATTGCCCGCAATCTTCCCAGACAATGCCGCTGCGCGAGTACCGCAGGTTTAGCCGGTTGCCTCAGTCAACTTGCGTGGAAATCGGAACATTTTTTCGTTAGGACAGAACTATTTAGTCCTACTTCTTAATTTTATAATAGCATTAAGGCACTAGGCGAGGCATTCCAATTATTTGAATTATTTAATGAACTCCAGGCACATTTATTAAGTTATAATTCAGTGATAACCTTAATAAATGTACCTAGGGTTCATTAAATAATTCAGATAATTGGAATGCCTCGCCTAGTGCCTTAATGCTTGTATAGATTAAGGGTAGGTTGAGATGGCTTGGAATGGCATAGCCGTTCACTTTGTCCTCTTGAAAAGTGTTTCGGTTCCACATGAGTTTGTTTAGGGGTCGGGATCAGTAGAGATTGCCAGGGTAACTCATGACGAGGGCCTGTAATCTAGGAAGATTCACCAGGGTAACCTAGAACAACTATGTGATGACACTCTTATCCTTATACAAGTTTTGTGGTCTCTTATGTAGAGTCACCTTTTGTATTGTTGTTGCCTCTGCGAGTTTATTAGGGATCATGTAATTTTGATTCTGTCATGTCATTATGTGTTTGTCAGCCATGTGATGTAATGTCTATTCTTTGTTGTTTGTTTGATTCTTTTGTGGACTTGTCATTATCTCCTAGCATGGAGGGAGTGAACCTTTGGGTTCCACGCGGTTGGGAGGAAACCGTGTTATTTCCTCCATTGGGTCCTCTTACAGATGTTGCTATACTTGGATAACATTGTTCGTGGGACGAATTCTTGATTCTACATTGTTCGTGATGATTGGACGCTGAGCGTACTCATGAACGAGGCTGACAAACGTGATATGTTCTTCATTTTTATTGTATATTCTCTTGGTGTCTATGAGAGAACTTTTGTAATGATATTATGTAATATGAGATTTATTATAATCTCACTTGTTGTAATCTGGTTATGTAATTTGACTATATAAAGATTTTGAGATTGGTTCATTCATGAGAATGACATGTCCTTATGTTATATGACTTTGATATTATGTTGTGATGTTCTTATTTGTAAATGTTTAAGTAATGTTGTCATGGAATCCTTAGAACATTTATGTGTATGTTCTTGTACTCTTATTATAATCGAATAACTTTTTAAAAAAATAAAAATGTTAGGTTATTTTGTTACTTTATCCGTTGTTCTTTGGGTTCCTTGGCGGGGCGTTACACTACTTGGAGTCCTTGTAGCCAAGCAATTAGTTAAAGTCAGCTTTGACCAATTGATTGAAAAGGTGGTTGGAAGGGAAAAGTCATTTGGAAGAAAGATTGAAAACACCAGAGAAAGCATTTGTCTTGACCAACAGAAAATAAAATCTCTAGATAAAAGCTCTTCTTCTAAGGGTGATAGTAGTGGTAAAGGAAGAGGCCACACAAGTAATAGAGGAGAGGAAGAACTAGCAAAAACAATGGTCAAAACCTAAATCACAAGGTTTGAATTTGAATTAATGTTCGGCAACAACAAAATTTAGATGAAGTTTGGCAAGGGAAAAAGTATGGAAAACAATCGGCTTTAAATTCGCTTTATATAATTTTTTTTTAAAATATAAGTAATATATCCACAAAATTATCAAAATAGTTTAACATTGCTAAATAGATTTGGAATCATTATAAAAGATGACATTTATAAATATAAACCATAAGAAGCATGTGAAATAACTCAATATTAATAAGTTTAAAACTTTAATTTAAATAGTGAAATATATTAATTTTAAAATAAACCAATATTATATTAAATATTTTAAATAATATATTTGTTAAATTTAAATTAAATATGTTAAATTTAATTTAAATTTTTTATTTTTAAATTTGTTGAATTTTATATATAAATAGTTTAAAATTTAAATTGATTATTTTAAAATATGATATTTTAATTTATTAATGTTAATATTAAAAAGTAAAACCTATAAAAATAAAATAAAGTTGACCAAAGAAAGTTATAATTCCTAGGTCCACAAGGTCGCCTTGTGCAGGAAGTTGGAGTTCCAAACTTGAACGGAAAGAGTAAACACACACATGAACAAAAAGAGCCGTATGACAGAAATGGAAGTCATGAAAGAAATGGTGAAAGTCTGTAGTGGAAATGGAAGACGCATAGGAAATGGTGAAAGTTGACAACGGGTCTCAACACTCAACCTCAAACAACTGACTCGGCTCCCAAATAGAAAAGAAGAATTTTTAACAATCATAGACTCTCAGTTGTGTGCTTAGATCAACCTGCAAGCAACAATTTATAAGAAAAATGTCAAAAGCCCTAAAACATGTTTTTAAAAACCCTAAAAAATGCTTTTTGAAAATATGCTTCAATGTAAAACACATATGCGTTTTTTGATATGAATACCAAGCCAAATTTTAACAATTTTTATATAAAAGTTTGAAGTTCGCCAAAATTTGAATTTCATGCTTGAAATTCGACGAACTGTGTGACACATGTCAAAACCATGAGAAGCAAAATGATAGACAACAATTGTTTTGCAAAAGGTGTGGTAGAAAAGATTCATGAGGCAAAATGTCATGGGATGAACAAAATTGTGATGAATACGGTTCATACAATGGTGTATTTTAAAGGAGTAAAAACTATATTTTTGTGGAGAAGCATTAAAGACAATAACATATCTTCACAATAGGTCACCCTTCCACAACTCTTCAAATGAAGACTCAATATGAAGTTTGGTGTGGTCATCCTCTATTAATGTGGTATCTTAGAATCTTTGAAAGGAGAGTAGGAACGAGTTGGACCACGAGAGTCACAAGAGTCACAAAGGCATCTTTTTGGGGTATTTAGAATTCTCAAAAGCTTGTAGGCTATTTGATGAGAAATCTAATAAATTCCTCATTGCTAGGGATATTGTATCTTGTTAAACCACAAAAGATACAACCAGATATAACTAAAGTTGTGAGATTTGGAACCAATTTTGGAATCTTTGCTTTGAGCAATTGAAGAAGAAATTCCCTCCTAGGCAGAAACTCAAAGTTCACTAATAGATGAGAATAGGTTTTAGGAGACTTTTGAGCAATAGTTTGAAG
>VDFB02392117.1:0-27258 GCA_007258455.2 Sequoia sempervirens | reverse complement strand
TGCTTGGGAAGCCGGTTGGTTCCTCGCTGCAGACTCAGTTCAAAAAGGTAATCACTTTTGCTCGCATCTGTGTGGAAATTGATCTTAGTAAACCATTACCAGATTCTTTGGACATGTCTGTGGGTCCTTACTCTTGGGTTCAGTCTTTAGACTATGAAACACTTCCTTTCCGATGTCGTCTATGCCATGAATATGGTCACTTGCAACGAAGATGTCCAAGGGTTAGGCCTGGAGAGACTCCTAATTCTCAGCCTTCCCATAACCCACCTAGGGAGGATAAGGGAAAGAACCCCATTCTTGGGGATGGTGATGGTTCTGATGGCTTCGCCCCTGTGAAGAATCGTAACAGAAACCGAGGCCAAAAGAGGACTTGGAAGGAAAGACAAGATGAAGACTCTTTTAACAGATTTGAGGGTTTGGATGATCTGGATCAGCAGGAAGTGAATCCGGGCTTGGTTAACTTGGATCAGGGTATTGTGTGTTCTGGGCAGGAGGTTCCTCCTTCTGGGGCTACTCAGGATACACATGATTCTGGTGCTTTGCAAATGGTGACTGACCTTCCAATGGATGCCCAAGTGGAGCCAATCTCTTCTATGGAAATGAAGAAGAGTGGGGGAGACAACTCTTTTCTGGCTTTGCATGCGAGTTCAGATGTAGGTAAGAATCTCAAGTCTTCTCCTTCTCCTTTGGGTATACACCAGAAGGATCTCAAAAAAGGGTTGGGGGAGAAATCTTCAAAGCTTGGCAGGAAGAAGGATATGGAAAAGATTAAGTTAGCTGGGGAAACTCTTGTGGAGTCTGGGTCGGTTAAGACTTTGGATTCACACTTCTCTAGCTCTTTGAAATGATTGTTCTATCTTGGAATGCAAGGGGCTTGAACAACAACCCTCGACAAAAGGCTGTTCGTGAGTTGGTTAGAAGTCAATCTCCTAATATTTTGTTCTTACAGGAGACTAAGTTATTTGTTGAATGCATGATTGGTTTATCTCCTAAGTTGTGGAGAAGCGGGGAGTGCCAATGCATTGGTGCTCAAGGGTCTGCGGGTGGAGTGGCTTGCCTTTGGAATCCGCAGAAGATCCACCCTCTTTGGTGGATGTCCAGCAAGTCTTCTATCTCGATGATTGCTTCTTGCTTTGAGACTGGGGAGTCTATCCTCCTCACTAATATCTATGCACCTATTGATTTTTAGGGTAAGCAATTTTTGTGGGCTCATATTCATTTTGTTCGGAGTATGGTGCCTTTTTATCCTTGGATCATGGCTGGTGACTTCAATGCTATCTCTGAGTTGGCTGAGAAGCGGGGTGGTAGTGCTAGGCTGGAGCCTTCTACTTTGCTTCTTCAGGATAATATTTCTACTTTGAATCTTGTTGATGTAAAGCCTAATAATGGTCTTTTCACCTGGAGCAATCGAAGGCTTGGGGATCTCTGCATTTCTGAAAGACTTGACCGGTTCCTGGTGTCTTGTTTTTGGGTTGGTGGCTTGTGGTCTTCTAGCTCAGAAATTTTGGATTGGAGGGGGTCCGACCATTGGCCTATCAAGCTTGTTGTTTCTTCAGCTCATGTGCCCCGGTCGCCCCCTTTTAAGTTCCAGCTTATGTGGCTACGGGAGCCCTCTCTTCATGATTACATGACTGAATGGTGGAGAAATGGTAGACCTGCCTTTGGTACGGCAATGTATATTTTCGCTAAGCTTCTCCAATTTGTTAAATATCAGCTTAAGCGTTGGAACCGTCAGTGCTTTGGGAACATCTTTCAAGCTAAGTGTGCTGCCCAAGCTGGGTTGAATAGCATTACAAGGGTGATTAGGGATAATGGTGTGACTGCTCATTTACTTCAAGAGGAAGCCAGGGCATTGAGAGTTTTAGAGGAGTGTGAATTACGTGAAGAGATCTATTGGAAACAGAAGGCACGAATTGAATGGCTTCAGGAGGGAAACAAGAATACTGCTTTCTTCTTCAATTCTGTCAAAGCCAGGCGACATGGGAATGCTATTTTTGTCCTGGTGAACGACAATGGTGAGCCTCTTTCCTCTTTTAAGGATATCTTGTGTGAAGCAGTGCAGTATTTTGAGTCTCTATTCAGGGAGGATCCCCAGGGGGCTCCCAATGAGGAGGCTCAAGTTTTGTCTTGCATCCCTTCTTTGGTCACTATGGACATGAATGAGTCTCTTATGAGTGATATCTCGATGGATGAGTTGGAGAGAACGGTGTTCCAGATGAAGAAAGGGAAGGCCCCTGGTCCTGATGGCTTTCCGGTGGAGTTCTTTCAAGATTTTTGGGATATTATCAAGCTTGATTTATTGGCGGTAGTCCAGGAATCTCAGAGGAACAAGCAGATGTTATGAGCTCTGAATTCTACCTTTTTGGCTCTTATCCCCAAATGTGAGGGGGCAGATAGGCTCAGTCAATTTAGGCCCATTTCTCTTTGTAATGTGATCTATAAAATTATCTCTAAAATAATTGTGGATAGGCTGAAAAATTGGCTCACAGTTTTGATCTCTGAGGAGCAGAGTGGTTTTGTGGCGGGCAGACAAATTTTGGATGGGGTGGTTATAGCTACTGAAACCATTCATTCTATGGCCACTTCCAGGGATAAGGCAATGTTCATCAAGCTGGACATGGCCAAAGCTTATGACAGAGTTCGTTGGTCCTTTCTTCGAAAGATCCTTGGGGCTTTTGGTTTTGGGGATGAGTGGATCCAATGGGTCATGAGTTGTGTTACTTCAGTATCCTTCTCTGTTCTGATTAATGGTGAACCCTCAAAGTTGTTTTGTGCTTCCCGGGGTCTACGTCAGGGCGACCCAGTTTCTCCTTATCTATTCTTGCTCTTGGCTGAAGGTCTCGGCCGGTTGTTGAAAAAGAATGTTGAGATGGGTTTCATTCAGGGGTGGCGATGGGGAGGTAATATTCCCCCACAGTCTCATTTGCAGTTTGTGGATGATACCGCACTGATGGGTATGGCTACTATCAGGGAGGCTACACATTTGCGTGCGGTGCTGGATGTTTATCTTCTTGCCTCGGGTCAATGAATTAATGAAGATAAGTCCTCAATCTTCTTCTTCAATACTCCTGGTCCTATCCAGCGGAGGATTGCTAATATCTTAAGGTTTCAGGTTGGCTCCCTTCCTCTAACCTATCTTGGTATTCCTATCTCTATCAAAAGGATGCCCAGGGACTCTTGGCAGAGTATTTTGGATAAGTTTCGGACAAAAGTTAACCATTGGACCCATAGGTGGTTGTCCTTTGCTGGAAGGGTTCAGCTGATCAAATCTGTGGTTCAAGCTCTCCCCATTTATAGATGTATGCTCCAGGTGGCCCCGGTTGGTTTTGTTCAAGATCTTGATGCCTTAATTAGATAGTTCCTTTGGGCTGGTAATTTATCATCCTCCAAATGGAGTCTGGTTAGATGGGAAATTGTTTGTAGCCCGAAGCACTGTGGCGGTCTTGGATTGAGGCAGTCATCTTTGTCTGGGATAGCACTTGCTACTAAACTGTTTTGGAGGTGGTGTGTGGAGCAGGGTCAGACTTGGGCCAGGATTTTATCCCACAAATATTTTTCAGAGATCCCTCATATGGATATTCCCCGCTATCCTTTGGTGGGGAAAGGTTCGGTGATTTGGGATACACTCAAGAAAGGGGCTGCTCTTGTCAAGGATGGGTTGTTTTGGATTTGCAAAAGTGGGCTGGAGGCTCACTTTTGGTTGGATTCTTGGGACGGTTTTCCCCCTATTGTGTCCCAGTTTCCTCATCTGTTGCCCCTTTGTCACAGGTTCACTGCAGTTGGTTGGGTTAGGGTGAGTGATTTTAAGTCAATATCTGTCCATGGCCAGTTGAAGGTGGCTAGGTGGAAGAATCATGAAGATTGGCCTGTGGTTGGGATGGAGGAGGAGTGTGCGGAATTGCAACGTATCCTTTCTAGCAGGAGTTGTAGCTCCCTCCCGGATGGAGATGTTTTATCTTGGTCCCCCAACCCTAAGGGTGTTTATACTGTTGCCTCTGGCTATCAGGTTCTCTTATCTCACAAATTGGATAGGGTGGAGGTTCGTTGGTGGCAGAGAGTTTGGGATAAGTTTTCTTGGCCAAAGTGCAATTGCTTCATTTGGACTTTGGCATGGAAGAAGTGCTTGACTTGGGACAATATTCAGAAGCGGGGATTTCAGGGCCCTTCTAGGTGTGTTTTGTGTGGGAATGGGGAGGAGGATTCTGCTCATTTGTTTTTCCGTTGCTCTTTCTCCTTGAGGCTGTGGCATTTTTGGTGGGAGGCTTGGAAAAGCCCTTGTGTTCATGCTTCCTCTTTGGTGGATTTCTAGAGTAGTCTTGGCAGACCTCCCGCGATGGCAACCTTCTTACAGGATGTGTGGTATGTTGGGCCTACCTTCATTCTTTGGCAAATTTGGTTGGAGCGGAATCATAGAATCCTTCGGGGTGAAAAGATGGTCATTCAGCAGATTTGGCAGAGGATTATGGGTATGATTCGGGAGACGGTGGAAGCGAAGAGTGAGGTGGTGTATCCCTTGGAGAAAGAGGATGCTGAGAAGGTGGAGAGACTGGGACTTCAGGAGATGTCCTCGGCTTCGGCTTGTGTTCGAAGGGGAAGGCGGGCAAGGAAGAAAGTGATGAGAACAAGTAAGTGGCTTCCCCCTCCTGTTGGGGTTCTAAAGATTAATACTGATGGCTCCTCTAGGGGAAATCCGGGGCCTGCAGGAATTGGGGGGTTGGTAGGGATTCTTCAGGGACGGTGGTTTTCTTCTTCTCTATCTTTGAAGGAGTGCAGACTGTTAACCTGATGGAAGGTCTGGCGATCCTTTTTGCTCTGGAACGGGCCTTTGCTTTGGGGTGGAGAAAGGTTATTTGTGAGTCTGACTCACAAGTTTTGGTTAACTTGCTTAATGTTAGGAAGATGGCTGATGTCAGTTGGCAGTTGGCGAGGCTGGTTCAGCAGATTCTGCAGATTAGTTCCTTGATGGAAGTGGTGTCTTTTGTCCATATTCCGAGGGAGTGGAATAGGGCTGCAGATTGCTTGGCGAAATGGGCTTCAGAACAGCTTGATGGCTGGAAGATTGAGAGGTGGGAGCAGATTTCCCAGGAGCTCCGTCGTGATCTAGAAACGATTATTGCTGAGGAAAGAGAGGAGACTGATGTTGGATGTTGATTGGCTCTTGTGTTGTTTAGTCATTTTTTTTGGTTCCTTGGGGCTTTGGCCTTTTGCTGTGATGTAATGCTTTATTTCTGATCTTCAATAAAGTTTTTACCCCTCTTTTTATAAAAATCATCATCCACATCATGGAGTAAAACCATTTAAAACCTCCATCAATTAAATACTATAAAATACCATATTTAAAATCACGAGAGATGCCAACGAAAATGCATCATAACATCGACAACCAAAATAAATAGCCATACAAAAGATTCACGAAAACCATAACAAAATACCTCAATGACATGCTAGTAACACACATACCACATAAAGGTGCAGGAACTTGTGAGGAAGGTGCTCAGGAAGTTCTTGTTAGGTAATCAAGCAGTAAGACACCAAAAAGAAACAACGCCATAGCAGGTGTGCAGGTGGGCTAGAATTGGGGATGTTTGGCACAGTGACTACCTCCAATAACCACCATCGGGGATATGGTATGCTTAGGCTTGTGGATCAGCGGGTTGATACTTTCGGTGTCTACATCACTTTCAATTACATGTTAAAAGTACATGTGCATATAACATATATCCAAAGAAGCATCAATCATTAGGAAGAGAATCATGATGACCCAGCCTCGAATATGAGTGTTACAATATCATCCTTTCCTAGCCATAATCCATGCAGTAAAGCCATGATAACAATATATTGACATATAAGCATGCTTAATCGAGGAAAGGTAACTAATCATCCAGTAATAATCTCATTATAGCAATATTTAGCGGTTAGAAAGCCAAAATCAAAATCTAAATGGTACCTTACGACGAGATTAGAGGTGTTACATCCTCCCTCCCTAAGATTTGACTTACTCCTAGAAGTCATGTAAACTCAATATGCAGACATGTCACACATTAGTACTCAAAATATAATAATCAAAATTAAAGGATTGTACTTCATCCCAAGGATAAGAATTATAATATACATCATTCATCACTAACGAAATAGAAAGGACATCTATATATCATTCACCTTTCTAAGAATCATTATCAATATATTGACATATGGCTTACTCATAAGGTCTCAACATGAAGCCAAGTAACATGGTTAATCTTGCTAACATTACATGTGACACAATTCTCAAAATATGCATTTATTTTAACATCCACATTCATCCAAGGATAGGTCAAGATACACATTAATTCCACAAAGAAAAGGGTAAAGAAGATGCATAAGCACTCAATTCTTCCCAAAATACCATAATTTGCAACAATATTTGTTTTCCAAACACTTCCAATCTCACACATGAGAACATATTTGACATCATTTTCAACAAAATGTAACAATTTAAACTTTCTAAAGCATAATAAACCAACTTTTGAACTTTTCATATGAATCCATATCCAAGATGAAACATGCATTTATACATACATACATACTTACATCACTGGGAATCACATCACAAGGCTACACAAGGGTCCATCTGGACATCAGTAAGTAGCATACTAATCCATGATACATAATCCATGAGCCAAGAGCCAATATCTATCTCACATAATCCATGAGCCAAGAGCCAATATCCATCTCACATAATCCATACCTCAAACTCAGTGGTTTGATGGTGTTAGGCCACACACACACGGTGAGACCATCCAAACAAGACCACAATGACCTATCTCTTGTTGAATAAGGTGGTTAGCCTCCAAGAGATCGTCATCACACATAGGTGGGTAGTGGTTCCTAGCTATGAAACAGCCTCACATACCCCCATCCTCAAGGTTCCCTGCATCTACTTCCTTGTATACACTCAATTGAGTCTAGCTCTCTCGTTCTCGATGAGGAATCACATTACAACACACGACCAACATTTGAAAACAACAAATAGAAAACTAGTTTAGCCACCAAAGATCATAAATAATTATAAAATAAAGATTCAATTTCAGCAATAAAGCAAGAAATGCGCGCAATTTCAACACTAGATCGTGTGTAACCTCAAGGGCTATGAGCAAAGAAATTTCACAATCTGTGGCTAAACCATCACAAATAGGATAAATCAAATTTTACCGGTCCTCACAATCAAGGTGAAAATCATCAATAACCAAAAGAAGATTCACAATCTTTGAAATGGCACAATACATAACTATGTGGCTAAAATAGCCACCAAATGAGGAAGGAGGGAACAATGTTTGACTATCGCAATAGCCCCTCATGTGTGGCGGAGTGGACACACCAACTACATGGCATGAAGTGTGCTCCTCGGCTACACCTCGCATTGCATCGTCACGCGGCATGGACTCGCCAAGTGGCCCATGCACTGCTTGGCTATCTGCATGGAATGTGCACCTTGGCCCATCTCGCATCGCGTCTCAGCGCGACATGGTCATACGCCAGCCAGAGAAGGCACGTACTATTCATACACCGCATGGAAGTGTGTATTTGGCTCCACGGGGGTAGGCACACATAGAACACACCCCGCATAGCGATACCTCGTGGAAAGGGTACACGCAGTTACTCATCGTAGTTAGAGGTATACATGGCATCATGGTAGAACACGTACATATATGGAATAAATAGTGCATATATGAGTTTATAAATATGGGGCTACTCGAGTCTCACCTCTCATGTGGATGAGGTCGACTCATTAATGTTAGCTCAACGTCCCTACGGATGACCAGGAAATACTAACAAATCAATGTTGTTGAACACAAAGCTATGGGGATTAGGCTAGCACATATGGATCAAGTACCCTGATCCATCATAAGGGGAAGTAGTGAGTACTTTCCTCGGGATCAGTTGAGCTAAGAATGCTCTGCGCTGCAACATGCGTACACTGCACATTCTGCCCAAGGAACTTTGTGGCTGCTACTACCCCATCACGAATTGAGGGACTAGAGAACCAAGAGAAGAGATTCTATGAATCTAACTTTTGGTTACTCTTAATTATATATATAAATTTCAACCACATGTGGGTTGGCCCTCAATAAGGTATCAAACATACAAGCACACAAAAAGGTATGGTTAGTCCCACACCCCCAAATACAACATATCCTCCATGGATGGGTACATAGTCTCACCATTCCATGGGCATGCATAACAAGTACGGGGTATTCACAACACTCAACATGTGCACTAACACAGGATGTTCACATAATAGGAAGTACCTTTTTCCAATTTCCTCCTACCAAAATAAACCATTATCCACCTCTAATCATGCAAGTTCAATACAACTTTCCAAGAACATGTACTCCCAACATCCATAAAATACATCATAGTGCTACATGGAGTAATTCAACAATGCCATAATAACTTCCACTTTTATTAAGTGGTAAATCACCTTACCACACACATAAGTTATCCACTTTTATTTCCCACACATAGAGCAATATCATCATAATGTTTACCCAAGACAAGGTATGCAACATTATCACTTCAACATACATTTAACATTTTGCATTTTGAATCTAGGTACAATAATTTAACATCTACATGTTTTCATAAGAATTAACAATACAGTTGGGGACTATAGGCCTCACCAACACGATGCACCTATTATGCAATTATCATTAACATGCCAAAGGTTTCACTATTCCCTTTTTCTCTAAAATTTTACTTACTGAAAAATGATTTTCTATTCAGTCCATACAGGTTCCATGATTATGAATGCAACTTGGGGACTTAGGTCCTTTACCCAAGGTTGAACTAATAAAATAAACCTTCATGAATGCATAAACATTTGCTCATAAGATACAACATACCACAAATTTTCAATACACCACACACTCAAAGATAAGCATCTCTATTAAACTAGTGAGAAGAGAGAGAGGGAAAGGGAGATTTACAATTCTGACATGGGCATGAAAGCAAACATGCTTTCATCATCACTCAATCACTTTCACACAAATGCATCAATCATATGAGAGCATACATTAATCTCTATGAACTAATAACACGATCATTCATTTTCTATTACCATATATATAATCTCAATACAATATAACTTGCGAAAGAACTCCAAAACTACATAGGGTCAATCATGCCATCACTTGCACAATGAGGTAAAGCACAAGAAAGCATGCACCAAAACTTGTATGATAATGAAAATAGAAAACTGAAGAAGAAGATACACACAAAAGGAACTTCTTGGCACCCTCAAGGTCAACCAGACCTTCCCACATCATGAACAAAGAAACCAAGCAAGGGTAATTTAGGCAACACATGTCACCTACAACCCACCACAAAGCTAAGGTCCAATATGCCCACCTACAACACAGGATAAAGAAAAGTAATCAATCTCAACCTTGGGAGACTCTCAACCAAGGGAATCACTCCAATCCCATAGGGTAAGGCAAGACCTAGGAGGCATCATTTCTCCACAACACAAGTCAGGGTTAGGAAACTCAACCCTCTAAAACATCATACTAAGGCACTCAAGGAAGAGGTCAAACGACTGTCTTGCCACAACAAGTACCTGGAATGCACACATCAAGCACACTACAACCACATGGGCTACGACCACACTCAGGGACCACTCAAGGGTCACAACACCTTTACACCACCAAAGAGCCGCACATTAAGAAGGAGACCAATCAGAACACACTTCTCGGTAGGATCGAGGGTCTAACTGACCCTCACAAAACATTCCTCAACAAGGCATGCAAGGGGTAGGAAACAACACTTGTTGCCATCCACCACACACAACACCCAAGAAAGTATCAACCATAAGCAGGGATCCCAGTGCTGCAACATGGGCTCCACCTCTAACTTTGCCTCTAACTCTACCCTTAGGGGCATCCTAAAAGAAACAAGGAACACATTAAAAGAGATCATCATAAGGACGGCCTATACACCATACTAAGGCATGAACGCTAATCAATCATGACAATGAAAACAATATAACAAGCTCACACCATTCATGTTGAACACAACATAACATAGAAGGCTCAAGTACGCAAGAGCTCCTAGTGTGTGAACATGTGCTCTTATACCAGATGTAACATCCCGCTACGCAAACCCCGAAGGGTAAGAGCCAAAAGAGGATGAGATAATTAATTTTTTTTAACATAAGGAATAACTTACACAAAAAAGAATCTTCCAACACATTAAATACGGCCTCATACAAGGCCAAGTATGGCCTAATGCAGCCCAAGGGAGAGGATTAATCTACCCTCCAAAGAAAAACCGAACAAAAATATTAAAATAGCTCTAGGGAAGGTGCTCTGAAACCTTAGCAGCTCTGCTCCGGAACTTGCAGCTCGGCTTCGGAACTTCCAGCTCACTGCCGGAACTTCCAGCTCAGCTTAGCTCTGGAACTTCTAGCTCAGTGCCGGAACTTCCAGCTCAGCTCCAAAACTTGAACAACACTGCTTTGGAACCTTGCAGCGTTGCTCCAAAACTTGGGAAGCAACAACACAGACCAAAAAAATAGAAAGCGGCGATGCTCCAGAACTTTTGCAGCTGCGGCACAAGACATTAACAAAGGGTGAGGATGCTCTAGAACCTTTGCAACTGCAACACAAGGCATTAACAAAGGGTGACGATGCTCCAAAACCTTTGTAGCCTATAACATGAAGGTAAAATACACCCAATACACTAATTTTTCCATGGAAAATGATGAAGGACCATTACAATCATCAAACTACAAGCAAGTCCGATACCAACACCAGAACTCGTAATCCAAATATAGATCATCACAATTCTTCTCATTTAAATTATATGATTACATTCTCTTGCTTATGAGAGTACAATATACATAAATAATTATACATGAGTAAAAAGGCATAGCCATAAAAGAAATACATGAACATGCAATACCAATGCAATGGAGAGCAGCTCCAACTAGCGCTCCAATAACCTGTACGTCGATCCCCAATGGTGGTGGCAACGCGTCCCTACCATGTGGACTCAAAGAGGCCACCCCACCGTGCTCAGAGGTAGTCACAAGACCCAAGCAGAAAAGATAGGGCAAGGGTAACATATGGCCAATGCTCACATCAGACACGGAGCAAACATAGACTACAATGCATTAACCCAATTTCACTACATGAAGATGCACACAAAAAACATATCGGGGACTACTCATAACTATTGTGGCATAGAGTACAAAAGTGTTGACCGAAAGGATTGTCATCATGTGTGCTTGAAGGGATGGCACCTCACAAAACCGAGTGCACCTCTCATACAAATGAGGAGACTCAAACATGCCCGTATCAACGCCCTGCAGACAGATAACTCAACGCCCCACAGACGGACATGCCTTCTCGTTTAACCAAACAAGGAATCCATAACAAATGTGAAACAAAAGAAAAGCCACAAGAATCCATCACAAAAGATCTTTTTTTAAAACAACCAAGCAAACGTCACTGCTAATCATTCAAATAGCCGATTTCATTCATGAAACGAAGGCATAAAAATTACATAAAATTGAAAGTGCCCAGATTGAAATTCTAAGCCTGACCCAGTTTATATTTTGACATTCCAAGTTGGAATCCACCATCAATTTTTGATTTTCAGACCCATAATGAGGTGCTATACCAAAAAATGTCATTTAAGGCAAGGCTGGGCAAAACATGGAAAAACTAAAAGTGTTCAGATTAAAAATCAGATGAAGCCCCAGTTCGTATTTTGACATTCCTACACGGAATCCAATTTTATTTAACATTTTTAACATGAGGTAAAAGAGCATAAATGAAAAAATGTCATTTTAACAATGGGCACAAATTTGGGCAGAACTGAAAGTGCCCGAATCACGAATCTAATCCTGACCCAGATTGGGTTTGGGTGTTTCAAGTCAAAATACACCTTTGATTTTCAATTTTAGGGCCAGGAAGAAGTGTTATTCATAAAGAATGCCATTTTTCATACTAGGCAAGCAGAAGGCACATAAAAATAAAAGTGCCCAAATTTTCAAATTAACAAGAACCCAGCTGAGGTATTGACATCCCAACATGAATTCCACCCTCAAATCTCATTTTTATCTACAGGGTAAGTAGCAGCAATAGAAAACACAGTTTTATCATACAAATTGGGCAAACGAAAAAACAATAAGAAAGTACCCAAAACATATTTTATTTCCTTAAACCCAATTCAAGTCTGTTGGGGATCTACAAAATCAGCCACACAAAAACCCCCACACAACAACAATAATCAATTAAAACGAACCAACACTCAACTCCAAACAATGCAAAACAAATCATAAAGGAGTTTCTCATATTCTCATGGGACAGCGAAAAACCCAGATTTGAAAGAAAGTTTACCAGCCATACATCAAAGAGGAGCAATAAAAAATAACCTCTAACTACCCCAAAACTGAAATGGAAAATTTTTTCAATGGAGAGGGCGCGACCAAGCTCCGAAATCCGACCATAGGCAAGAACAGGCATGCAAATTTCAATAATTTACTGCCCACAATTTTCTTCTCAGAAAACTTTCCCAATCTCACAATTCCATCCCCAAAAACATAGGGTTTCTTTTCCCCCATGCAAAGACATCAATCTCTCTCCTTTCCAAAAATCCCCAAAATCCCCTTCCAAACAAAATGAATAAAGTCCCCCTCTCAAAGACAAGGCTGCCCCTTTATATATTTTCTCCCCCAAAACAAAATAAAATCCAATAAGACATTTAATAAAATTAGCTATTGAAGTTCCCAAATAAAATTTTAATAAAATCATTTAAATTTTGAATGAAATATATCATTATCTCGAATGATCGATAAAATAATTTAAAACATGTTCTAAAATCTCATGGGTAAAACCATTTAAACCTCCCATCAATTAAATACTATAAAATACCATATTTAAAATCATGAGAGACGCCAACGAAAATGCGTCATAACACCAACAACCAAAATAAATAGCCATACAAAAGATTCACGAAAACCATAACAAAATACCTCAATGACATACTAGTAACACACATACCACATAAAGGTGCGCTAGAACTTATGGCGGAAAGGTGCTCCGGAAGTTACCGTTAGGTAACCGGACGATAAGACACCAAAAAGAAGACACTGCCATAACAGGGTACAGTGGGCTAGGGTGGGGATGTTTGGCCTGTGACTACCTCCAGTAACCACCATCGGGGATATGAGTATGCTCAGGCCTGTGGATCCAAGCAGAGTCAATACTCAGTGCCTGCATCACTTTCAATTACACGTTAACATACATGTGCATATAACATATATCCAAAGCAACATTAATCATCAGGAAGGGAGTCATGATATCATAAGCCTCTCGAATATGAGTGTTACAACATCATCCCTTTTCTATCCATAATCATACGTAAGCCATGATAACAATATATTGACATATACGCATGTAATCCAAAAGAGTAACTAATCATCAATGTCTAATCTCATTATAACAATATTTAGCAGTTAGAATACCAAATCAAAATTCTTAATGCTACCTTACCAGCTTGGGATAAGAGAGGTGTTACATGTACCACTCTTGGCATTCTCAGTATTCATGCACTTAGTCGTCGTCTGGAAGATATGCAACAACATGAAGCATAAACAAGTATTCCCATTTACATTTTTTTCACCATAAACACTCTACGAGGTATTGGGATTGCTCCATACCACTAGTCTCAACATATTGTGTTTCTCAAGACACTTTTATATGTCGTTTCACTTCCTTAATGCGTCACTTTAATGATTTGATACCAATTCTTTTTGGCGGGACTTATCAATGACGTAAGTCAATTAATATTTGAAAGGAATTTAATTAATATTTAAACCTCCAGTCTACCTATAAAGCTCTTATTCCAATTGACTTTACTTTTTATGGTCTATTTTTCATGGGCGTATGTTCTTTTCTAAATTCATGGTAAATAAAATTAATTATAATTAGACTATTTATTTGAATGTTTTGAATTTAAAAATAGTATTTAAATATAATTTAAAAAATATAAAGATGGTTAAAATATTGAACTATATGTGGTAAGAATATATTCTATTCTACCTTGTACTCAATGACTATATTCTATTGTACCGTATCCACCAATTATATAATCAACTCTACATAGAGATTTACAAATATTACTATTATTTGAACACAATAATATGGCACTAAAGAAGATAAAATACTTTTAAATTTTTAACTTATTACTAATATTTATATTTTATGTCTTCTATATAAAATAAAATATGTCCTACATGTCTAGTCAAAATGATTTACATGTTAACAAATAACTATGTTTAGTAAATAATTTTTACTCCTGCGCATAGGGAGGATACTAAATTGCATTCGTTGAATTTGCATTTTAAATAGTTTCTTGACCAATCAAATTGCATTGTTTAAAATATTTTTTGTCTTTATACTATAGTTGGGATTTAAGGACATATTTTTTGTGTTTAGAAATTATGATTTATCTCTTTTTGTATTGGTTGGAGTAGGTCTATTATTCATTCTTGTTTTAATTTTTTTGAAAACTTAAATGATCTTAATAAATTTTTGGCTAGAGCATTATATTAATGTAGAAGCATTCATTTTCCAAATCTTCAACCATATTTTCCTTTCTCCTTCCAATCTAAAAGCTTTTTACTTTGCGACAGAAACTCGACGCACTATGTCACTTGTTTGTGTTAAATTTTGAAGCATTGATTTTTTTATTGTATTATTAAGTTTGAAAGAATATATTAAATTTCAAGAAATATGAAAAAAAATCTTTCATGCATTTAATATTCAAGGAAATTTTTAAACATTGAGAATTATTTATATGTTTAAACATCTTTAAAAAAATAAAACTAAATCATTTAGAAAAGGCATAATTTAATGAAAATATTTCATGTGATCATAAAAGCTCAAACGTTTTATGTTTATTTTTTAATTTTTTTTTTTTAAGATTATTAACAAAACATAATATTAAAAGAGATATTTTTGGTATGTTTTTTTTTAAAGATTCAAAAGAATTTATAAATGATCAAAGAATATTTTTCACTTCTTCAATTTCATACACAATGATTGAAGACAACAATCAATAACACATATGTTATGCAAATATTAACGCTCTGAAGATAATAAAGTGAACAACAAAGTGTTCTTGTGAGTTTATAGACATACCTTAAATATTTGCTAGATTTCCCAAATGAATTTTATTATTTTCCCTTTATACACCAATCTAATAATGAAACATCCTCATGATGGACCTCTTCTGTTTAAGATTTGATCCTTTATCCCACCATTCTTCCCTTTTTGCGTGCTTTCTGCTTTTCTAAAGTTGGAACCATTTGTATTTCTAGTGTTTTTTCATGAAATCTTTGTTTGTTTTATTGGATTCATCCCTTGTTTTTGAAAAATATTGAATCCTTAATAGCCATGAATCTCTTCTTAAACTTATTTGTAGATATCGCTATTAATTTTAGTTTATGATCTTGCTCAATGGATTTCTCAAACACTTGGTTCATTGTTGAAGGTCCATCAACATCCGTGCCTCTCTACCTATTTATGAATTTAAGCCTATTATGAATTTTCTTATCCAAAACCACTTATCCTTTTGATACTAGGGAACATATTTTAGTAGATTTGTGAAATTTCCCCAACATTTTGTCACAAACAAGTCTCCTTGCCTAATATTTTAAAATTCCATCAAGTTTTGATCAAAATAAATATGAGGTAATCAACATTGTCTAAACAAGATCACAAATTGGTCTCATGTGACAACGGTGGAACACAAGTTTATCTCAACATTTTTATTAACCCGCTAGGTGGAAGATTCTCCCAATAGTTAATATGATCCCCAAATTACCTTAGTAATTTTTGAATAGTTCTAGATCACAAAGTAATTTTCCATCTTTCTTAAACATGAATTAGCTCCATCACCAAAAATTGTTCCACCAATTTTTTGTGGATTAATATTTGTCATGTATCTTTCCAATTCAATGGTAAAATGAGACCTAACATCTTCTCTCCTTTCTAGCTCTTCATTGATGGTTTGACCTAGTATACTTACATCAAAGTTCAAGTTTACACTAGTACCATGGTTTCAGCTTCCTCTCTTTGGGGTTCATGGACTTCTCACTCAAGATATAAAATCCTTTCTCTACTATCATTTAGAGCTAGCAAAATCTAATCAAGATGATCCTTCTACATATCTATCAAATCCAATTACTTTAAATTTCCTAAGAAAATTTAGATTCTATCTTTAGGTATATAATTATATAGCTAGAACTCCTACAACTGCTTTAAATTTCCAATCTCTCTTGGTTTGATACAAAAAATTTAGAATTACTACTGACTATGAAGTTTGTCATGCAAACTCTGAGTTCTTAATAGTTATGAAAAGTCTCACTCAAACAGTTTTTGTGGAAGATGATAGCTTCCAAATTTGAAAACATTTCAAAGGTATGAGGAATGAAGACACAAAAATTATTATTAACCAAGTATAACACTCTTACTTTGATTAGTTTAAATATATGAGTGCCTATTATTCTAGTGAACTAGTTTTTGGACAAGTTGAACTTTTTTAAATGTTTACATTGCAAGAGAACACATATGGGAAGGCAATGATAAAATAACCTCCTTATATCATTATGATACATTTTAGGGTTTATTCTCATTGGGTTTTATCTTTATATGCTCCCATCTTTTACTTAGGATTTAGGTATGGATAGTGATTTATCTTTTAACCTAGCCTTCCATGCTAATTATCTTATCATTATGATACATTTTAGGGTTTATTCTCATTGGGTTTTATCTTTATATGCTCCCATCTTTTACTTAGAATTTAGGTATGGATGGTGATTTATCTTTTAACCTAGCCTTCCACCCTAATTATCTTATCATTATGATACATTTTAGGGTTTATTAATAGATTAATTACATTCATTAATTTTAAATTTGAAATATTTTTATCTTTATAAATCTTATGGAATACTAGTCCTCAATATACTTGTGATAGTTTATGTTAAAGATGAGAGAATCTTCTCTATGAAGGTCTTGCTTACCATTTTTTTAAATTTCTATCCATTGATTTGACCATTGCCTATCCCATGGTATTAGAAATTCTTAGTTCAATTTTAAATTCATTCTACAATGATCTTATTATTATAATTTAATGATGAGCACATACTAAAAAAGGGTCTAGCATGTGATTCACCCATGCATGGTATTAGTGTACTTATGTTGACATGAATCTACTCACCACAACAAATGAGTTAAACCTTGGAAAATACACACATTTGACACATGTAACTTGCATATGGTCAAATCACTCCTACTTATGTATCAAAATATAATGGATTAAGGGAGTTTCTCAAAGGACTATCCTATTCATGAGGAAGGAATGTCCATAAGTGTTAATTATACTTGCATGTTGAGTAGGTGATGTGTCAATTTGACCACTCCCTTCATTAGGAAGGAGTGTATGATGACACATGCTTCCACACTTCCCCCAAGTGTTCTACACGTGTTACATCTCTTGGAGGGTTAGTTAGTCTTTATGTTTCACCTTCCTACTTCATCCTTGTCTTATATAAACAACTTGGAGTAATCATTATATTTACACATATTCTATGATATTTTATTGGCTTAAATGTATTTTTCTTGATTCATTTTGTAGACATTTGAATATTGCAATAATTATTTTCTTCTCCAACAATAACCTCAACATTCTAGATCAACATGTGAGAGCTATCAATTTTTTCTATTTCTCCATCATTTTGGTATCTAATTTTAATTTTAGTTGATTCCTAACTCCACCTACCCCTATTAGATCATGAGTTTTATTGAGATTTATTACCTATTTAATCACCCCCATTTGGATTCCAAATAGCCTATAGTTATTCATTCCATAATTGTTTGAGTAGACTACTGAGATGACCAAGGAAAATTTCTAAGTAAATAGATATAATTTATTTGTTTTATTATATTACATCAAATTGTAGAAATAGTTGAACAATTCAATGAAATCACACTAATTCATTTTGAAAAGCACTTGATAGATCTTAGATGTTTTAAAGTGAACTAGGATTTTTTCATTTATACATCATCCTAGAATATAATTTGAAATTAGTTAAAAGGGGACAACATGAACCATATTTGAATTTTGAATTCTATAGCACCTTTTCCCCACTCTTTACAATTCATACTGAAATTTACTCTTATTTTTACAATTACTATCAACATACTTAAATGGTGGAACAAGTTGGAGTTAATTAATGCATTTCATTTCTAATTTAACCTTTTTCAAAGAATTAATCTAATAAAAGGGTGATACCACAATACTGGTTTAGATTTCGTGTTCCCAGACTGCAATGGAGGAATTTCGAGATTTGCTTCCAATTATGACAGAGAAATTGGGGGTAGCCGGATTAATGGCGGAACTGTGTAATGGGTTTCGTCTATTGGCGGATCCCCTGTTGGGCTTGATTATCGTGGAGATCCTGAGGAAAAATTCGGCTGTTTTAGGGGCTGAATCTTTAACAGATTCGGAAATAAAAGCGATGGTGCAAGAGGGAGATTTGGACGGCGACGAAGCTCTGAATGAGCACGAATTTTGCGTTCTGATGATTCGGCTCAGCCCTTCTTTCATGGAGAAGGCTGAAAATTGGCTGCACAAAGCCCTCACCGAGGAAGTGGAAGAAACGCTATAGATTCTATTTGATTTCCCTTTTTCCCAACACTCACTGTATCCTTATTATGAAGCATTATTTTTTTATTGTATTATTAAGTTTGAAAAAAAGCCTTGGAGAATTATTTATGTCTAAACAGTTTAAAAATTTAAAACTAAACCATGTGGAGGTCAAGAACCACAAAAATTCAAAGATTTCAAAATGAGAGATTTTTTTGTAAAAGAGCTAAAAGAATTAGTAAATGATCAAGAATAATTTTCACTTCTTCAATTTCATAGATACTATTTTTACAATTGATATGATGATTGAAGACAACAGTATGCAGATATTAATGTTCTAAACATAATAAAGTGAACAACAAAGTGTTCTTGTTAATTTGTAGACATGTCTTAAATATTTGCTAGATGTTTCAAATGAATTTTATTATTTTCCCTTTATACACCAATCTAATGTGTAATTCAAAGGTTTAAGAACATAAGTTAGTTCATAATGACTAGATAGAGGGAAGCCTCTAGGCATAAATTTAAAATTTTGAAATTTGAAAAGTAAAGTTTATTTTTGTAAACTACAAGAGTATCCTAGATTATTTCTCCAATCTATGAAATAAAACAAGGGTGATGGAGAAAAATATTTAAGAGTAAATCCAAATACTTAACTTAATGTAAATTAAAATAACTTTGATTGAATTATTTACTTTCATACAAAATATATCATTTTATACATTTATTGTTACATGAATATAATTACAATTTTATTCAAAAATTTAATTAAATTTAAATTAATTTTTCTTGTTTAAAATACTCAAAAGTCACTATGTATCGCTCATATTGTAAATATAAGAATCAATTATTGAATTGATCCTAAACTAAGTCTTGAATAAGAAGGAAAACAAGATATCCAATAGCCAAAACAAAAAACTCCTTATAAATAAATTGAGCTTGGTAAGACTCATTTATCAACATTTTTTGGTGACCTTCACAAAATTCTTGATTGCTAAGCATCTAGGACTAGTAGCCATAAGCATACCCATTGGACAAAGGAGTCAAGAAGATAAGACAAACTTAAAAACATACTTGACAAATAGTTGTAACACCTTAGAACAACCTAACAAAACAAAAGACTAGACAACAAGCTACCAAAAAGAAGACTCAAAATTACACCTAAATAAATTTACTTCAACACTTGGTGAAAATGACATCTAAAACATTGACCTATCCTAACCTACACTATCCAACAGTGGTGATGCCTCAAACATAACCATTAACAAGTTCTTTGAAATAGCTTCCTTTTCTCATCAATTTGTAATTATGCACATGTTTATAAGTAGCCAAGAGCAGGTGGAGGAATAACAAATATTTAAACAACTACTACAATACCTCTTGAAGAATGAAATAAAATCCACTTACCTCTTCATATTGACTATACATATTGTTTTGAAATATATAGGTTTAAGATGAATGCATTGCTCTTTAAATGCTAGTTATACTTGGGTGCAAGCATGAATTGTGATGCTTTGTGTGCCTCCATTCTGACTAGATGTCTAATGGGACATTCTCATGAAATGACAAAATTTGGAACTCTAGTGTTGGTCTTTTGCTTGTGGTTTGTTGTTTCATCTTGTTGACTTGTGAAGACCATTTCTTGTGATTGATTTGATAGAAACATGGAGATTTTTGCACTATGTTCTCGTTACTCATGATTTCCCTTTTCAAAAGATGTTGGTTTGATCTCTAAGTTCAAAAAAAAATCCCCTAAATCATCACAAAATAGGTCTTCTTCAACCTCTTCTTTACTTTTCTATGTGAGAGGACTTCATAGCAGCTCTAATCAAGTCCTCTAAAGTCCAAAAAAAGACTCAACTCTATGTTCTTTTTCATGAGTTAAGACTTCCTCCCATTTTCAGGGACCAACAATCCATCAAAGTATTTAACATCTTCGTGTTGCTTCAAACTTGTTGTTGGTCTGATCATCGTTGTTTTTTCTTCATCCTCCACAAAAAATAGAAGCTCATCAAACCAAATTGTAGAATTTTCTTCATAGACCAATATCTTATCATGGTCATTCATTTCTCCCTACTGTCCCAAATAGTTTGTTGATGTTGAAATTGGCATATGTTTTTCATCTTTGTCAAAAAAGAAGGTATCTCATCAAACAAATCAGTCAAAACTTGATATTCAACACATCTTTCTTGCTCTATATCTTTCTATGACAAGTGATTATGCTCTTCATTCTCTCTTAGCAAGTCTGATTTCTTAACTTTCATGTCATGTGTAGGTTCATCAACTAGAAATTGTTCTTCTCTTGCCTCAAACACATCCCTTTTCTACTCACTAAACCAATTGTCTTGCCAAAAAATTGGTCCATCTTTATAAAGATAAATGGTGATAATACAAGAAGGCTGATCATAGAGGTCTAGTTGAGATTCTTGAGGATGTATAAGTTTTTGAGAAGGTTGCTCTTGAGGAACACTAGGATGATCTTTCTTAGGTTTGAGATCTTTCAAAGGTTGAAGACTTCTAAAACTTGTGATTTCAAATTTAGGGCTTCTCTAAAGACTTGGAAAGCTTAATTTCCTTGAAGCTTGGAATTTTGTACTTGGGAACCTTTTCTTTTGTAGGTTGATCTAGAATGTAAGAAGTTTATTGGGCTTCCAGCCTTTGTACTTTGGCAAACAAAAGCTTCTTTTGCTCCTATTTAGCAGCAATCTTTTATGGAAGAGACTCTTCATATTGTTTTCTTCGTGTGTCTATCTCTTGTTGATGTTGGTAGGCTTGGTACATCAATAATTATAGAAAGTACATCAATAATTCATTCTTACACACAAAAATACAAATTAGAGAAAGAATAAATCTTGTTTTATTGATAAAAGTGCTTAGAAACTGCTATACATGCCTCAGAATTGTGTTTCTTTGAATTACAATGTTTTTTCTGATTGAAATAACCTTCAAAGTTACAATACAATAGCCAAGAAAGAGCAAGAACTCTCCTCATCTCCATGTAGGTATCCCCTCTAATACTTTGACTCCTCAAAATGTTCTTAGGTGGCGCTGGAGAAGAAGCGTTGACCTCTTCAACCTTTTTCCTAAGCAACTCCCGGAAGGGTTCCTACACGTCTGTCAATTGCTCAACTACCCTTTATTGCCACTTTCATGATAATAGGGCATGTGTTCTATGACCTTGAACTGACCTTTACACTTTGCACTTCCTTAATTATGATTCCAAACTGCTTCTTTCCTCGTTGGCTTTGATGATTCTTCAAATCTTATCATGTCGCACTTTTAAACATCCTTATATAGTCTGTCAATAGTTTTCCCATGTCTTCAATGTTAGTCTTTTGATCCTTCTTCATGAATGCTATAGGACTGAATTAAAGTGTTCCTCTCCAGAGTGAACTGTTAAAGCATACCTGCCCAAGTTTGTCTTTGACACTTTTTTAGATGCAAACTTTGTTGATAAGGTCTTCTACCATGAACAAGCCTGATGGAGCAACATAAAGACTGTCTTAAACCCATATAACTGTCACCTGAAGTTTCAATTGATCCCCCACTATGCTTGTCATATCTTTCTATGATTCATGACTGTTATGTACAAACATTAGCATTCTATATTTGACTAGTGATTGTGCACAATGATGACTGTCACTGCCTTGTGATTATGACTTTGGATTGCCACATTTGGTTCATAGAACCTCAAATTGCATTAATTTTGAGAAAGGTTTTAAGTATCCTTGAAATAATGAATTCATGATTCTAACCCCTGTTCCTTTGCCTATTGCATTTTCTCTTCTTTTACAGTGGATAACACTATCATGCACTTGAAGATGATTGTATTATGTAGTGACTTAAATTTGTTCTTATTCTAATTGTCATGCAACAACTGAACTGTGCTTTTGTGTTTATAGGTTGACATCCTTTTCAAGTCTCTCCCTTTAAACTGACATTTCAATGGCTAGTTAACATAAGGGACTGTCATTTATCCATTGTAGACTACTATAGGTTGTCATTGCTTTTCTCGAACCTTGTGGATTCTAACTTGGAACCACCTAAATATCTTATATGGAAGACTCGCTGTTAGAAACCAGGTATCCATTGATGTGACAAGAGTTTTCATATGATTGAAAGTAGTATTCTTAAGACTCGGTATAACTGATCATTCCTTACAGCATTCATCATGCCTTTTCAAAACTTGACAACCCCCTTATTGCTAGTACTAAATAGTTTTGTAACAAAATGGCATATCTATATAGTTTTGTAATATAATGACATAGGTTTATGCTATGCTTGTGTTGATCTTGTCCAAAATAGGTTTGTCCTCTGTGTTTTGTTGTCTGGCACTATACACTAGTCTCTTTGTCTGAATACTCTCTAGCAGGCCTCCCATCAAACTATATTTAAACACATGAAGTTACTATCAAATGAGTGTGTTATGCATTACAAGAAACATGAAACTTCATTAATGTCACATCATCATCCAAAGCTCATAGGGTTTATACTTTATTTTTATCTCTTTGAATGCCATTGTACCTCCTATAGGTCTCTGTCTATACCCTCTTGGCTGTTATAAACCATGCTCTATATTTTGTGTTCCTCCTAACCTAATTGAAGAAATCCAAAGCCAAGCCAGGTTCCTGTTACTGTCCCATTACTAGAACATGGGTGAAAATATAACTCTGGTAGGTTACTGATAGTGATAGGCCCTCACAATGCTTCAGTCCAAAGTGAGTGGTACATTGGTAATTTAGAAAACTTGGTGCATTATTACTGGGATCAACTTTAATGTTATGAAAAAATTGTAATCCTCAATTTCAGGCCTTTTTTTGTTCCTTTTATCATCACAATTATCTGCATCATGTGTATCCTCTGGCTTAAGATCTACATCCTTCTCTAACACGAGAGATGTAGAATCTAGTTACTCTCATAATGTTATTTGGTGGCCCATCTCTTATAGTATCCTGATTTTGGTCTTCTTGAAATTTATCACTAAATGGTACAATAACCATACCTAATATGCCATTTTTGACATTCAAAGCATTTTCTTGCTCACAATATCTCTCTTGCAAGCTTTTTGCATATTTCTATAGCTACCTGCGCCTATTAACAAAGCACTTTCTGTAATAATCTGATGGATTTTGAAATCCCTCTAATGAAGACGGTTTTGCTCACTCCTGTCCTCACAATATTCTCCACTTCTTGAAAAATATCTATTATGTTGCAAAGAAACTACATCCCTAAATCTACCTCCTGAATTCAATCTTTTCTTCACACTTAACATAGAATAATTTGGAGCATAAACAACTTTCATTGAATATGTTGTGCACTGCAAATCATTTGCAGTCCCACAGTTCTCAACAATATTTAACACTGCCAGTGCTCGCATTAATTTGGGAACCATTCAAACAAAAACCGGGTACAACTGCAACCTTTTTGTTGGTTAAATAGACATTTTGTTCTACAACAACAACTTCCATATGATTGCCCCTAGGTGTATCTTTTCCAACACTGCACTAACCCCAAGACCTACATTCACTTCCTTTACAATCTCTGATGTATTTAATGCAACATAATTGAGTTGAGCCTATTCCTCATTAGAAACATAAGGTCTGGAGATCGTGTTTTCATCATGCCTAGTTTTCCCTTTTGTTCACCAAGCACTTCAAAATCCATGGACTTAGCTTAGATGGGGAGTATCTTTGGCTTTGGGATATGATAAAGAGCTGCAGGCCGGCCTGCCAATAATATGTTAAATATAAACAATCATAAAATTCAACTCCTCACTCTCATAATCATACACAGTGAAAAGTCTTTTGTTGATATTAAATAGATCCGACTCTGCTAAGATGTTGAATCTTGATTCTCTGTGGGAAGTGAACACCAAGTTGTCATTACTCTCCATCATGTCCATAAAACTAAAAACTCTATTCTTGATTTCATCTTCCAGATTTCCTTTTCTAGAACTCCATACCAATCTTGGGAAGAAAGATTTTCTTTAGTATAGGAGATGTTGAAGGAAAAGGTGGTTAATTCCAACTTCTATTGAAGGTAAGAAAACAATCTCATGCCGAAGTAATCCATGTAAACATGACCATTCTTCTTTCAATGGTCATATCCTCCACCTCTAATATCATGCAAAGTCCTCTTCATATTATCTAACATTATTCCCATAGCTTCACCAATGAGTTTAAATGCAACCTCTACACCACCACAAAATTTGTTATTGTCAGAGTGTAGGAGAAGTGCCAACTTTCTATATTTCTTTTTTATAATAGAATCATCTGCTATCGATTCTACTTGAAGAATCCCATACCAATCCATATCGCATCCATTCAGTTTGGTTTGGGCTACACAATGCACATCACAAACTAAGCATCTGGGGAACATTTTCAAGTGCAAGATAGAGTTGTTGAGCCTTGACTATAAGTTTTTGAACACCAATAAAATCCTGAACCCCAAACTTCTTTTCTGCAATTTCCTTTGCTCTAAGAGCTTCTTCCTTATTACATTCCATATCTGTATAAACCCCTGCTTTTATAACTATTTATCTCTCTCACAACTTTATCAGGCATCTAACCGGCTGACATGTTAATTAAAGCAAAGATAAGCCCCCTATCCACAATTTCAAGAATCTCGCTTTCTCCTGTTGTAAATCTACCATAATCCCTAGGTCCACTATGGCAATTCACTACAATAATGAATGGATTTCAACAGGCATATGTTTGCATTGTTCTCAATCCAAATTGCATCAGATGAACTCAACTAAACCAAATCAAATTGATTATCAATATTTAAGAGCCCTATCCTTTCAAAAGCACATGCTCTTGTTTTTTATTCCTGTTTCAAGCTTGACAGGTTGTTAATGTTCACATCAAATACCAACCTGCAAACAACATCAAAGGAGAACCTCATGAAGTGATCCTGCATCTTCATGACTTGGTAGAACACAAACACCTAATATTCTTGTTCATGAGCTAGGACACTTGCTTACTTCTTCTGCAACGTACCCTGCACAAGGCAACAAAGTGTGGCTTCCATGTTTCCTTCTCTTCTGGATCAACGTGGATAGTATAAACCAGGAAACCTAACCCTAGAAGACCTCAAAAAACACAGATACTTTTTGAAATCAAGATTTCTCCCTTGAAGTGTACGTGCATTTTGAGGACTCTTAGGTTATTTGAAAGACACAATCATGGCCAATGCTTTGAGATGAACTACAAGATAACCGATACCCAAAACAATAGAACTCCTTATAAATAAATTGAGCCTGGTAAGAATCTGTACACATACACACACAAGGTATTGTTTGTTATTAAAAGTGTTTGTCTAATGTTTTTTCTTCATTAGTTTTTTTTATCTTAGGCAGTATTAGTAATTAGAGGTCAATAATTGTCTTATGTTTCGAAAGATAGGGAGTTCATTCTCTAATTAGCTTATTAATTTCTATGTAAAAAGAAAATATTTACATTTTAATATAGAAAGAATATTTTAAAATTTGAAAATAATATAAAATTAAATGCATATCCTAAAACAACAAATGCATGCAATAAGGTATCTTACCTAAGAAATTAATGCAACTCATTTTGGAATTGCCCCCACTACTTTGGTTCAACACCTAGCAAAGAGGGAGAAAATAACTCGAATCAAAGTGGAGATTTTACTCCAATCAAGTGGATTAGAAGAGTTTGTAATGACATGCACCATGTTGGTGCAAGTAGAAGGACAAATGGAACTAAATATACATCATGATTAAGAAAAGTTGAAAGAAAAGAGGAGACAATTCTGGTAGAAGCAATTGGAGGTTCTAGGGAGAAAAGAGAATTAAAGAAAAAGGATATTTGAAAAGAAACTCCTACACAAGTGAGATGTGTAAATATTTTCGTATCTTTTTTGTTAAAGTATTTCTTAGATATTTATGTTAAAGATTCTATTGCAAAAGGGAAAAAGACAATGTAAGGAAAAACTAAAGGTTTCTTTTCAAAAAAAATGTAAATATTATGTGGAATACTTTGTTGTTCAAGCTATTATATAGGCTCTCTATAGTTTCTCTCTTGCAATTTTCTATAACTATTATCATATGTTTGTAGCTCCATTGTTTGGTGCATGTTTAATTCTTTTTACAGTTTTTTCCTTTACAATTACAATAGTATGTTTGCATATATGAATATATGAAGTATGCGTATATGTATATAAACACACACATACAAATACATATTATATATGGTAGATCTTAAAAGAGTCAGACCCCGATTTAGTCAACTACCAACAATGAATAAGTATTCCATATATTTTATAGTTGTTTGAGAAATACTAAATCATAAATGAAAATGCTTGTATTTATGAACCATAATTCTTAAGACCATGAAACTACCATAAATAACTTAGTTGTTATTTAGAGATGCTAATGATATGGTTGTACTCACTTGCCATAGAAATACAAAAAATAAATGATTATTATGTTATTAATAATTTCTTTATTTTAAACCAATATTTATACCATAGTGATTTTCAAATCTCAATCAATCCAATTAGTTACTTCTTACCTATTTTGTTCATAAATAACTTATCTAGTAT
>VDFB02392116.1:0-15857 GCA_007258455.2 Sequoia sempervirens | reverse complement strand
ATCTTGACATGTGGCAAGGGAAGAGGCTTAAGAAATATGAGGTGGACATGAGGTGTAAGAGAAGTACATGACATGGATGTACTTCAAAGGACCATAGGGATTTGGTCAAGATATCCTCATAAAGGATGTCCTTGTCTCATGTGGGTGAGAGGACATGTAAGGGAATTGCACCCTCAACATTCTCATGGGGAGATGGGAAAGAATAAAGAATAAAGAGAGGGGACATGTGGAAGGAGGAGCAGAATTAAAAAAATTCATTTCAATGCATTGGGGATTAAAAATGAATTAAAAATTCACATGGGGAAGTGGAGGCCTTGGCCCAAAAGGAGAAAGCCTTTAATAAGGTTGACTTAAGGACACATGCCATAAATGGGAAGGGGATTAGGTTAGACTAACCATATGATTAAGGTTGTGCAAGTACTTAGTTAGATGGACTAATGACTTATTAGAAGCAAGTGGGAGATTATGGAGGATGTGACCCTAATGATGATTAGGGGTGTGTATATGTTAACCATAGTTAATTAGAGGAAGATGAAGAAGTTAAGATGGATTAGAGACCAACTTGCAAAAGTTGGAGGATGTGACAATGAGAGAGAAAAGAGGAATTAAAAATGAATTTTAATTCCAAAAGGGGAATATGACTAAATTAAATAAAATGGTGTATTTATTTAATTTAGGGGAGGAAGAGGGGTAAAGTATTTATTAAACTAAATACTTTATGAACCCTATGTAAGATGTAGGGTATTAATTAAACAAATGATTTAATTAATATTAACAGAGGGGATAAGCAACTGGATGAATAAGGAGACGTCTTTGATCATATGGAAGTGGTCAAATTAGATGTCTTAATCTACTAATATTTGTTTATTGTATTTTGATTTTCGTATCATACTTTAAAACTATATGGCAACATTGTAGCTTTTGGGCATTTTGATATAAGTTTATAAATTATAACTTGAAGGTTGTTTCATGATTCATGTATGTTAATTTTGAATTTTGAATGCATATTGAGTATTGACAAATAATGTTGAACACAAATATTATATGTTAAGGTTCTTTAATGTATAGTATGCATGCCTTATCCATGTTTTCATATAAATATTTAAAATTTCCCTATATATTTAATTTTTTTCCTATATTTTGTATAGCCGCCCCCTCGTCATCCCCAAATTTGGCCTCAAAATTTGGAAACTTGGGGACTTGTCCTGCTGTCCCCCACTGTCCTTGTCCTGGAAACTTGGGGTAACACTACAAATTTCTCTATAATATGCATTGTTATTAAATTTTCAATTATAGGTTTCATAAAAATTTAATAATTTTCAATTAGAGGTTTTACAAAAATTTAAATCAAGTAGAGATAAAGATAGGTAATTTTTTAGGTCATTGGTAAGTGAAACATTAATTTGGTGTATAAGATCTTTTTGTAGAATTGCATAGGGATTCAATATTATTCAATTTTGTAATTCTTTAAGATTTTTCTCTTTTAGCAAGTTTTTGATCACAAGCATTGCCAATCTATCTAAACTTGAGGTATCCCTTTGGAGGACTCATTAAGATTTAGTTATGATCGATGTTTATTAACCAATTCTAACCCTTGGTTTAATGATTGAATCTTTGATAAGCAATATGGTTTACTCAGTCGATTTTGTGCTCTTACTTTTAAAGCTTCTAAATAAATTAGAAACAAGTTTATTTTGAATGTAGTTATGATCTTGTAGGTTTTCATTAACATTTTACATAAACTATAGGTAGAAAATATCAATAAACCACTATTTTATTTACCCTTAAATAGGATTAAATTGTTAGCAATATGCAAGAATATTTGTTCTCAATCTGCTCATTTTACAATTGAGTTAGTGTCTTTTATATGGAATAAACTAGAATGGAAATAAGGTTGGTTGTATATGGTTTTCTATAAACATGTGTACATGCTTTCCAGTACTTAAAATCAATCAATGAACTATTTTGAAATGAAATTATTTTTCATAAAAAAAAAATCAAGATGGACATGAAGTTGTTTGTATATGGTGGGTATACAAACATATTTTATCATTTTTGATGTGTTAAACTTAGTTAATTCTTCTAATATGAGATATTGTCTAATTTAATAGATGATACATATTTGGCTATTTTACCTTGCTCATGCAAATTTGATGTCAAAGTATTTTGAGTCTACACTATTCTACTTGAATTTTCATTCAAATTATAGTGGGTTTCTTCACAAATTTAAATATTAGAGTATGCAATCTAATTGGATAGATAACCGTGAATAAGCAACATCATAAAGACAAATTTTATCTTGGAAAGAACAAGAAGAGGAAAACCAGTTGGAAGTGGCAATTACACATCTTCCAAGCATTTTCTTGGAATGAAAATATTTACAAGTATAAGAAACTTCATGCATTTCTTATCTTCATAGTACTTTTTGGTTTTCAATCTTTCAACCACTGAAGTTTTATCATTTATGTTCAATTTCATTCCTTGATGTTTAATTCTCTCTATGTCTAGACTATACTTGGTATATTGAGTAGATTGTTAGGTAAAAGTTTAGGATTGTGACACATTTTTGACCAACTTATCAACACAAGTGAATTTTGATCATTTCCAACTCAATTCAATTTTGGTCAAACATGTAATCTAGAAGATTCATTCTAGATAAATTAGATATGGGTCATATTTTTCAATTGGAGATGTTCACTAAATACTTATGTAGTACCACTTTGGGACCAATTTACCAAATAAATATAATTATTTAAAAAATCTAGTATTTCGATAACTTTTACTCATGTAAATCCAAAAATATCCTTTTGTAGATCTATAAATGTACTTTTTAAAAATGTAATTTTTAAAATAGTTTAATTATTTTTTATATTTTTATTTTATTTTTACTAAAAATAGGTAATCAACACCAAAATATAAGGTTGATTTTCTTGTCAAGAAAAAATACTAAAGTTTATTACAAAAATTGAAAAAATATTGTTACACCTTATTTTTGAACAATTATTGAAAACATGTTTTTATTATTTGAATTATAGAATTTAGATGATACTTTGAAAAGACGTGATTTTATTTCATATATATGATGATTATTCTTTCATGCACTCATGTGAATGTGAAATCTAAATCCAAGTATGAATATTTGAATCATTGGGTAAGTGCACAAGGGTGAGGGGCCAAAAAGGGGTCTTAAGTGGCCACTTTTTTTCTCTGAAATCAAGAAATACTAATCTTGGATGAGAAATTGAGGATAGTTACACTCAAAATTTTAAAATGCAACAAAAATAAGGATTGTAGAGCTTTGAATGTACTTTCTAAACTACTAACTATTTTTGAAAATTGTAGAGATTAAGGGGTTCAAACAAGTTACCCACATAAATTGGTATTGATTATTTCAAAAAAACATAACAAAGCATCTGTTGTGGGTACATCAAAAGGTTAAAATTTTTTAGTATTTTTAAAATCACTTCAGTGAGAAATTAGCTAACATGTATTGCAGTCCCAAATTTTTTTGACTTTACCAATTTTCAAAGTGGACACATCTTGAAAAAAAAATTGACCGTGCAAACCCTATAATTTTTGAAAACTAATCAAAAATCATTTTTTTTAATGTGTAGAATAGAGTCTAATTTATAAAAATATAATTTATCTAAAATTTCAATGAACAGTTAAAAATACCTAACATTGGTTTTTGACAAAAAATGGATACACTAACAAAAGTAATTAAAGATGAAAGCCTTAACATAGTTAAAATGTGAAAAAATACATTGTTAAATAGTTGAGAGCTAAGCATTACCCAAGTGTTTGTTTTACTCGACCTTGAAATAGTGCAAACCTGATGGTTTGCATGAATGAGATTATGTGAAAAATTTTAGAATATACAAAAATATGTTTTTGGGCATTGGAAATAAAATCCAAGCCTTTGGGTTGGAAATCCAAAGCAAATCCAAGCCAAAGGCTTGGGAATTCCCAAAGCAGGACAAAACATGAGCGCGTTATAACACACTCGCATCATTTGAATGAATTGAAAAAATGTGAGTGTGTTATACCACACTCATGTTTTGTGAATGCATTAACAAAATGCAAGCGTGTTATAACGTGCTCGCATTATGATCTATATTAAAAAAAAAATCTTCTCTTTTTTTTTCTCTTTCTTGTCCTTATATTTCAGGAAAACTATATACATGAAATACACATTTACATATGTACATTTACTTATACTTTAAGTTATATTTCATGTATATAGTTTGAGGATGTTTGAGAGTGGTTTCAGATCTCTAGGAGTTATAATGCAATTTCTAGTTTTTGGAAGATCTTATAATTTTTCTGACTTAGTCAAATTTTAGTAATCAACATGTCAAATTTCAATAGTTAGGAGGTCAAATTTCAGAAGTCAACAAGTTGTATCATCTTTCTTTCTCACTCTCTCCTTCCCTCTCTACTCTCTATCTCTCCTCTCCCCCCCTCTCTCTCTCAAACACACACACACACCTCTATCTCCTCCCTACATCTCCCTTCGTCCCTTCCCTCTCTACTTATCTCTATCTCTCCTCTCTCTACATATCCTTCCCTCTACTTATCTTTATCTCCCCTCTCTCTCTCTCTCACCCCCCTCTATCTCCCTCCCTAACTCTCTCTCCCTCCCTCCTTCCCTCTCTGCTACCTGTCTCTCTCTCACTCCTCCCTTCTCCTGTCTCTCAGTCTCTCCCCCCCTTTGTCCCTTTGTCCCTCCCCCCTCTCTCTCTCTCTCACACACACACACACGTATATCTCTCTCCCTCCCTACCTCTCCCTCCCTCCCTCCCTCTGTAACCTCTCTACTTCTCTACTTCTCTATATCTCTCCTCTCTCTCTCTCCTTCTCTCTCTACTTATTTTTATACCTACCTACCTCTTCCTCCATAACTATTTCCATCCCTCTCTATCTCACCTATGTATCCCTCCCTACCTCTTTCCCTCTCCACTCTCTATCTCTCCTCTCCTTCCCTCTACCTACTTCTCTCTCTTTGTCTCTCCCTCCCCCCTCTTTGTCTCACTCTCTCTTTCTCTCTTTATCACCATTCTCTCTCTCTCTCACACACACACTCACCTCTATCTTATCCCTACCTCTCCCTCCCTCCCTCCCCTCTCTACTTCTCTCTCTCCTCTCTCTACCTCTCCTTTCCTCTGTGCTGTCTGTCCCTGTCTACCCTACCTCCACCCCATCCTCTCCTCATCCTCATGTGTCTCTCCTCCCTGCCTCTGCTGTCTCTCATCTCTGCCCTCCTCCTGCCTACCCTCTCTCCTCTCTGTCTCTCTCCTCTCTTCCCCTCTTTCTCTATCTCTCTCTCTATCTCTCCTCCCTGTCTCTCTCTCTGCCTCTCATTCCCTCTCTGCTTATGTTTATCTCCTTTCCTCTCTCCTGCACCTGTCTCTCCTCCATCACCTCTCTTTGTGTCTCTCTGTCCTCTGTCTCCCTCTCCTCTCTCTCTCTCTCTCCCTCTCTCCCCCCTCTTTCTTTATCATTCTCTCCTATCCATCTCACCGTTCTCTCCCTCCCTCCCTCTCACTCTCTCCTTCTCTCTATCTCACCATACAAAATCTCTCTCTTCATTCATCCCCCCCCTCTCTCTCTCTCTCTCTCCCACCTTCCCCCTAGTGTTCAAGGTTGAGGGTATAGGGTTAAGTGTATAAAGTATAGAGATAAGGGTTTAGGATATTGGGTATATGGTTGAGGGTATTAGGTTTAGGGTTTAGGGTTTAAGTATAGGGATTAGGGTTTAGTATATTGGGTATAGGGTTTAGGGTATAAGGTATAGGGTTAAGGGTTGAGAGTGTAGGTTTTAGGGTTTAAGTATAGGTTTGAGGAATAATGTTCAAGGTTTATGGTATAAGGCTGAGGGCATAGGGTATAGGGATGAGGGTTGAGGGTGTAGGATTTAGGGTTTAAGGTATAGGTTTGAGGGTTTAGGGATAGTGTTCAGGGTTGAGGGTATTGGGATTAGGGTTTAGGATATTTAGCATAGGGTTGAGGGTTTAGGGTTTAAGTATAGGGTTGAGGGTTGAGGGTTTATGGTTGAGGGTATAAGGTTAAGTGTATAGGGTATAGGGATTATCATTTAGGGTATTGGGCATAGGGTTTAGTGTATAGGGTTGAGAGTGTCAGGTTGAGGGATAATTTTTAGGGTTTACGGTATAAGGTTAAGGGTGTAGGGTTTAGGGTTTAAGGTATAGGGATGGGGGTTGAGGGAATAGGGTTAAGTGTAAGGTTGGTAGATTGAGAGAGAGGGAGGGAGGGAGAGGTAGAGATGGAGAGAGAGAGAGGGGGGGGAAGATGGAGAGATTAAGAGAGAGGGAGAGACGGGGGAGAGAGAGGGAAGGAGGGATGGAGATGTATAGATGGAGAGAGAGTGAGATAGAGAAGTATGTAAGGAAAGAGGGATAGAAGGGGGGAGGAGGGAAGGAGAAGTAGAGAGAGAGGGGGGAGGGAGGAAGGTTGTGAGATTGAGAGAGAGGGAGAGAGAGAGAGGGAAGGAGTGAGGGAAAGGTATACATAGAGAGAGAGAGAGGGGGGGAGGAGAGAGAGAAGTAGAGAAAGAGAGAAATATAGAGGAAAGGAGAGAGAGATAGAGAATGGAAAGATAAAGAGAAGTAGAGAGGGAAGGAGAGAGTTTGATCTAGAGTATAAAGGATAAACAATGAATGGGATAGAGAGAGAGATGGTACAATTTGTTGATTACTAAAATTTGACCTCCTGATTATTGAAATTTGACTAAGTCTAAAAAATTATAAGATCTTCTAAAAACTAGAATTTGCATTATAACTCCTAGAGATCCAAAACCACTCTCAAACATCCTGAAACTATATACATGAAATATAAATTAAATTATAAGTTCCTTGAAAGACAAGAAAGAGAAAAAAACTTCAATGCAAGACAAAACACTGTTAGAGTAATAAGTTATTATGCTTAATTAATTACATCACATTGATTAATTAATTAAGTCACTTATTCCTCTTTATTACTTAAGCTAACTTAGGCACATTAATAATTAATTATTAATTATTAAGTGTGCACACTAGGGTTTCATTTAGGGTTTCCCTTTTTAGGGTTTCTTGATCTCTATGCAAGGTTGATCACATTTGTAATAATTGATTCTCTTAATGCATTTTTAGTAGAGGTTCTGAGGCATCTTTTTGTTCTTCATATCTTTTTACATGTGACAATTATTCATCTTACATCTGGGTGATCTTGGATTCTAACATGGTATCGAGGAGCTCAGGACATGCAGGCTGCTTGTTAGAAGTGATCTGAAGATATGGCCTTTTAGTGAGTTTCAAGTGCAAGGGTTTCCACAGGGATCTTTTCTGCAAGATCTGGGGGTAGCTATTTTTTCGGGACACTATGGGCTCAAACGGACATCGCCATCGCGTTCGCAGCGTGCCAAAACCCTAAAAACACCTGTCGTTTAAAATGGTTTTGGTGAAGTTGGTCAGGGAGGAAAAAATTTGTTTCAAAGTGCGTCACGACCTCTTTTGCCGCGCATTAGAGGCGCATTTTGAAAAATATTAAAAATGTGTTTCACAGGACTTATCCGGCCTCGATTATAAATTATCTCTGCCACCACTGCGGCCCTGCTTACGGCGACCCTTGCGACCCTTACGCGCTTGATGTACCTGCCCTCTCCGCCCGGTATTTCGACCCATGTGAATCATACCTTGGCCAGGTCGCATGGAGATCAAGCGTGCGATCACCCGGTAGTTCGGGCTAGAGCGGTCATATAGGGGCAGGTCTTAAACGCACCCGACCCACTAGCCCTTGACCAGCGGTCATATCACGGGACCAAAGGGCGAATTACCTACTTGAGGGGCTGAATTTTTGCGGCGACGGCCAGATGGCCGTCAATTTTAACCTCGTGAACGGGTGATGTCAGCATGACGTCATCGGCCGTACGGCCTCTTTGCCCCTCCTAACCCTAGTTTTTCCTAAAGCGATTTTTTCTTATGGCCCATAGCAGGCATCACGGTGTCAATCCCGGACAAGCGAATGCTCGCGGAAAGCTGGATTTAAGAACGCTTTCTATTTAGATGCAGTTTATTTTACAATTTTTTTCTGTTTTACTGCATTTATTGCTGTTTTAAGTTAGATGTACTTTTTATGCTTCCAAGCTCATAACTTTTTGCCACGATCTCCGTTTTTTGCCTCGTTTGAAGCGTCGGAAAGGTATTGAGGAGCTCTAGGTTGCTGTCCATGCACTTTTTCTGTATCTGTCCTAGGTTTATCAGTTAGTCTAGATTTGGCCCGATGGGTTGTTTGGCGATTACTTGGATATTTTGGCAGTTGGGAGAGTGCATCTTGCATCTTTGCACTTCGTTTTCAGTAATGCATCATTCAATAATTGCTTGCTGCTTCATAGATTCCAGAGTTGTTCCAGTTTGGAGTTTTCGAGTGTTCCGTGGCATCGGGTTTTCTGTTGCTTTATCATGATTCCTTGAGTCAATCAGTGACTCTCATCCGGTTTCGATGTGTCTCGGAAGAATATTTCCTTGCTTGCCTATATCAAGTTCGGTGTTACTCTACAGAGTTCTTCCAGTGCTTCTTTGCAGCATGTTATCTCATTGTAAGGGGGTTTTGTCCCACTGGGTTTTTCCTTCTCTTACTTCTTTCTTGCATTTGTAAATGGGTACCTGATCAGGCCTCGTTGCCGGGACCCATCTTTGCTTTCATGCATCCTATTCTAGTGTTTTAGCTTCTTCCTAAGTTCATCTTAAGGGGGGGTGTTAGAGTAATAAGTTATTATGCTTAATTAATTACATCACATTGATTAATTAATTAAGTCACTTATTCCTCTTTATTACTTAAGCTAAACTTAGGCACATTAATAATTAATTATTAATTATTAAGTGTGCACACTAGGGTTTCATTTTAGGGTTTCCCTTTTTAGGGTTTCTTGATCTCCTTCATAAGGATTGATCACATTGTAATAATTGATTCTCTTAATGCATTTTTACTGAGAGGTTTACAGAGCATCTTTTTTGTTCTTCATATCTTTTGCATGTGACAGGTATTCATCTTGCATGCAGGTGATCTTGGATTCTAACAAACACAAGTGTATTATAGCGTGCTTGTGTTTTGTGATTATATACCAAACCATAATGCGAGCGCATTATAACATGCTCACATTTTCTCTATTTCAGGTTCAAAAAGTGGAGTGGCCACTTTTTGGCCCCCATCTTTGTGCACCTGCCCCATTGTCAAATTTAAACTTTGATTGTTATTATTATTAGAAATAATGGATAGATCAATGATATGCATGAACAAATATAAATTTTTAATGAGACTCCATATTTTAAATTAAGATGTTGATTTATGCAAGATAGTTATCAATTTTATATACATATGTGTTTATATCTAATTGGACTAACTACCTTGATGTTGTAAAGAGGTGAACAAAGGATAAAGTTTAGTTTCCCTCCTCTTGATTGAGGAGGAACGTATTATTAGGGAGAGGATTACAAATCAAGAAAAAATGGTGTTATGTACCATATATCAAGATTTTTTTATGAACACATCACTAATTTGAATGTTATGTACTTTGTTGGTTAGTCATGTATAAAAAATTCATTAAGGTCTAGCCTAGTCATGTTGCATACTATAGGTGTATCGATCTAGAGTTTGTATAAATCTCAAGGTCATTTTTGTTGTCACCTCAATTACAAATAGATCTGACATAATATTATCCTTCCTTTTGAAGTCCTTAATATTGAGTCAATATTTTAGAATTGGACTATTTAGTGAAATTATTTAACTTAATAAATGTAACTCCAGTTCTCTTGTATGAATTTTTCTTAAGTGTTTTATCCTTCATAAAAATGTTCAAGATATTGATTTTTCTATTGTGAGAATGCTTTAATCTTGTTTGTATCTTTGTAAAAAATATAAAAATAGTAAAAAAATGTAGTTTCTTTGGTTGAAGTTTTATGCTATGAACATAAGTTCTTTTCACATGGTATTAGAGTAAGGTTCAAACACTAGGGCCTATAGACCTACTTCATAGGGAGTATACTAGTAGATTTATGTTTGTTGATCTAACACTAGTGATTATATTCTATGTGTAGAGATGAGGGTTCTAGGATAAAAAAATAAGGTGGAAAAACATCCAAACAATATAAATTGTAAGGAAAAAGTCATGCAACTAACCACCTCTAGACAAGAAGTATGGCTCTTTGATACTAAGACCTTGAAAATGGTTTTTGGATGAATAAAGATAGAAAAAGAGAAGTGTGTGAAATTTGTTACCCCTAGTATAATCAAACAAAAGAAATCCTTGGGATTTGAGATATGTCTTGTGGTTATGGTCATGATACATTGATCATGAATAGGAAAGCTATAGAGTATTTGCATGTACACCCTATCTGAAGTAGTATAATACTAGATTTAAATGGAGACGAATAACTTCAGGAGGTTCCTTTATTTGAATAGGATATGTTAAACCATTATAAATACAAATGGATCCTAATTAAATAAGGATACATTATGTCCACTATTATATGAATAAAAACTACTTTGCTCTTACATTTAGTAATGTGTGATGTTCTATTGTGATAAAATTTTGAATGCAAAAAACTTGTTTATGTACACTAAAGACATATTAATTATTATAAATTTTACAAATTTGGTAATCTCGTACCAAACCATAGGTTAAAAATTCCACATTCTAACTTATCAAGTCCAATAATGGTTTAGAATAGAATAAACCTAGGAGATAGTCATGATGAATTGGGTCAAGCTATGGGTGACTCTACAACTGAATTGAACCAAAATATTTTAGCCTTGAATAAGACCACAGAAAAATTAGGTGTTTTGGAACAAGTTAGATAACCTCATGATCAGAAAGGAAATGAGGAGTAAAACCAAGGACATAGTGTGTCATGGGAAAACTAGGTTTCTTAGGAAGAGGTTGGTTGAGGCCAATAAAAAATAGAATATTTATGCGGATATAAAACAGACTTCATGATAGTGTGTTGATAGAGAATTTTCTTTTGAGATTCAAACCCCATAAGAGTTCAATCAAGTTTGGGAAGTCATCCAAGCTTACTCCTAGATATGTAGGGCTCGTTTGAGTTCCTATAAGTGGTCAACCTAATTGCATATAAAATTACTTTACCACATACTCTTTCTTATTTGTATAATGTATTTCATGTGTCACACCTAAAGAAATACATATATATATTTTTTCTTATGTGCTTGATTGGAATTGAAATGAAGGGGAATATGTGAGGTAGGTTTTGAATGGGGGAAATGTACCCATTTCCCTACTTTCATTAGGAAAAAGAGATCCCTTAGGGTAAGATTGACTTTCAACCCTTAGGTGAGTCAACCTTAATGGAGATATTGATGTTTTCCTTATGATTGTGGACGAGGTAAATCATCCTGAAATGCACTTTGGGAGATAAATGAAAAATACCAAATGAATGCAATTATGCAATGGAAAACATGAATCGTCAATATAAAACCTTAATTTATCAGAATCAACAAAATTTTGATAGATCTGAGAATGTTGGGATTTTATGCACCTTTCACCAAAAGCTCCTACTGAGTGTCCTCCTAGGACAGATTCTCCCTAGGGCGAATGTGTCTTTGTAGGGATTTTTGGCTCAACTTTTAGGGTCCTCTGGAGATGGATCTGAGCTTTCTTTTCCCCCAAGTTTCACTGTCGAAAAATTAAAAAAAATTGGGATCTGAGTTTTTATATCTTGACAACTTTGAGAACTTTACAAAATTGCACTTTTGATCAATCTTCAATCCTTCTTCACTTGCAAATATGTAAACACAAAGAGGGAAAAATTGTTTGTTTTTGGTGAATAGGGGTTTGCCTTGGTCAAACCCCATTTTGGTAATTAAATCTTGAAATGAAATGAAACATGAATGGAAGGAATGATGAATGAACAATACTATGTTGCAACTCACCAAACCCTTTAATGGCTACCCTTGGAGGATTGAAATCTAACACATCTCTCCAAGATCTTGATATTGCATGAAATGGCTTGATTTGATATCTTGAATCTTAACTTGAATGCTTGAAACCTACATCACAATGTTGGCTCCAAAAGAATGCATGAATGCAAATAACTTTGACACGATGATCTTGATCTTGATTGCTACTATAGATGACTGAAAATATGCTCTTCAATGCTCTTGAAAATAATATTTGCTCATATGAAATTTTCCCTCTTGCTAGATTACTTTTCATTTGAATCAATAAAAATACCTTGTATTTATAGGTAATTTTCTAATTTCCCAACAATTTAAATTCAAAAGCAAACAATTGCAACTTGAATTGGGATCATAAAAATACCACCAAAAATATATTTTAAATTGGGTTCTAGAATCTAAAGGGGACCCATTCGCCCTTGGGAGAATGGGTCATATGACCTAAATCTAGGACACACAATTTCCAAGGTTTTTAATTTGATGTTTGCAATTGTTTAATACAGGATCCCCTTTCAGAAAATGAGATTAATTAGGCTTTTAAATGCATAATTGGGTCAATTAGAGGCTTAATTAAGTCCAATTTAATTAAGAGACCCAAACATAGTGTGAAAATGTAAAGGTGTACATCTTTCTACACTACATTTAGCCCCCACTTTAGTGAGAGGATGAGCCATATGCTCAAACTCACACTAAAGTAGACAAATAAGCATCAAGAGGGGTCCAAGTGCACAAATGTTGATGGGATAGGATGGAAAAGATCAAGGAGGTGGCCAAGCCCCTAGGATCAAGATCCCATGGAAAACCAACATAAGCACAAAGGGACACACAAGATAATATATAATATGAATTAGCAAGACAAGATACACGAACATATAATGTCAAAATTAATGCAAAGAGGAAAGAAAGATGGAGTAGAAATTTGCATTATGCAAAATCCATCAAATGGACTCATAAGGATGTAAAATCACTTATGAATGACATGTCTCCACAGGAAAGAAAGTTGTGTTATGCTTGGTGGCCATGAAAAATATGCTCACAAGGGATAGTGAAACCTAGTGCCCACTAGGTGAGCCCCCAAGAAAAGTGGCAATGGGAAAGTCATGCCAGGTCTACAAGCTCCCATACATCAACCATACCAAAATTTATACTCCCTGATAACTTTGATAAGGTGCCACAACATGATCAATATGTTATGCTAATTCTATAGTAAATTCAACTTCCATGAACAAAGTGAAGCAAGAAACTCACCTCAAGGGATGCAAAACAAAACTCACCTCAAGGGGTGCAAATAATGCCAAAATGAAATAGTGCCAATGTAATGATCACACTTCCTGGGAGATGTATGATATCATCACTAAGAAGGGACATGCAAACAATGAAGAAGGGACAATATGCCTCACACTTAAAATGTCAACATACTTGCTATGTTGGTATTTTAAGTAGGAAGAGAGAAAGAGAGGATCCTTGGAAAGAATGCACACCTCCCAAAAATATTTATCCTTACCCCCCAATCATAGAGACATTGACAACCACCAAGAACTATCATGGTATTGCCAAGATAAATATGGTTGCACCTAAAATTACATTACCACTGTGAATGACAATGAGCAAGAAAGATAAAGCTATGAATGCCACATAGTGATGGGCAACATGATAGGATGAAAATTAGTATCAATTAGAGGGAATAGGTGCATCAACACAAGGAAGAGCACCAAAATCCTTAAGTTGTTGAATTTTATCACTCAAAGCCTTACATTCATTAGTAGAATTCCCATGTACTTGATGCTATGCACAAAATGAATTATTGTTATAGAATTTCTTTCGTGTTCTTGGAGGAAGAGTAATCAAGTGGGATTTGAGAAGCCTCAACAAGATAGTCTCTTGACCAATAGTAGGGGACATTTATTTCTCATCATAAGATATGATAAACATAGTAGATGATAAGGCATTAGATAACGATGAAGATAAAGGTTGGAAACCTAGACCCTGCTTGGAAAAGTACATTATATACTTCAGTTGATTTCTATCATTGTTCCATGTTTACATTATATCCATGTTTAGAAAGGCTTTTGTATCCTAGACCATGACATGCTTCCAACTCAGATGAAGAGATTTTATGCTTCTGAGAAGGACTGAATTATGCATAAGCACACAAATACTTTTTAAGTTTTTAAAGTTACGTATCTTCCTCTCATGAGGGATGGGAGTTGAAGAGCCCCCATCACCACCATGGGGTGATTTTGTTGATGTAGAACCAAGTTGAGAAACTAAAACACAAGAGTCTTTAGGTGTAGGTTGTGAGATTTTGTACTCTTCCATAAAGGAGGGTGTAAAATCTAATGCACCCCATTCATCCCTAAAACATGTGTATGAAGATGAATCATTTGTATTTGACTCTTTGGACTTTGAGGGTGAGATTTTGGAATTTTTTTTGAAACAAGGTGTAAAATATAAAATCCCCCAATCACCATCTAATATTTTTGTTGTAGGTGAAGGATAATTAGGATTGTACCATCAACTTGTATAGGTTCTACTTTGGAATTTGGAATTAAAGTATTAAGAGAGTTGGAAGTGTCATAATCTTATTGAAATTTTGAATTATAAATTTGTTTATCTGCTTCAACCATGTATAACATATCTTGTTATTATATTCAAACTTCATCTCACAGTGAAGAGTAGATGAGACTCCTTTCATGACATGAATCTATGGTCTCCCTAGGATAATGTTGTATGAAAGAGATCCTAGCATGATATGTATAGGGGTAGGAAAAACCATAGGTCCAACCTCGATGGGTAATGTGATCATTCCTAATGGTTTCCTATTAACATCATCAGAGCCACAAATATTAACATCATTAAGTTGAATAAGCTTCTTGTCCACACCAATTTTATCTAGGAGATAAATGCTACAAACATTAAGACATGTTCTATTGTCTATGAGGGTGTGCCTAATTGTAATTTCATTAATGATCACCTTTATCATTAAGGCCTCATGTTTATTTTGGATCTCAATCAAGGGTTATTCATGTTGAGGGAATGTGATATTTGACTTTGTCACTTACATACAATCAAATGAGGTAGCTACATCATTCAATTTAACAAAATATTGGATATCATTCTTCTGCAAAACTTCTTGGAGCATCCTATTGTATGTAGGTGATGTTTGAATCAAATCCCAAAGGTGTTAGGGTTAGAAATGATAGATATCTAACAATTAAATGCAGATTTAATTAATAAACAGAGAAACTAAAACACACAATATAAATTATAACACAGAGAATTTAACGTGGTTCACCCAATCCAGGCTACATCCACCAAACACAGCCATCCAATACTTTTATTATCCAGTGTAAAACCTATTACAATCTTGCGAATAATCATGTTTTTCATCATACTATAATACCCATTCGAACCCCTTTTTAACAAGCTTAGAAGCTTCCAGATTTTAGGTTCTACAAAATCAAAATTTTCCCTTTTTCGGTGATGACACGAAAAAGTAGGAGAAAAAATTTTCTCGGGGGCTGCCACCCCTGAACCCCCGCCCAAGGCCCGGCCTCAGACCCCAGCAAGGATACATGCCGGGGTGTACAGTATACCATGGGCTATACAATATAGCATGATTAGTTGCCACATACCAACAATCTCCCACTTGGAGACTAATCCTAGACAACCCTGCTGCAATTACAACTCCCACTGGAAATAAGTACCTTGGACCCTGCTGCTCTGTTATACTTTGAATTCAACCTTGAAGCCCAATCGAAGTTGAAGAGGAGCTCAACTTCTCCCTTTTCACCACCTTCATAAACATATCTGCTAGATTGACATCTGTATGTATCTTGTCCAGCTTGTCCTGTCCATCTTTCAACACTGACCATATAAAATGATATCTC
>VDFB02392115.1:0-26419 GCA_007258455.2 Sequoia sempervirens | reverse complement strand
TTGCAAGACTGTTGGAGTAGGTCTTAGTACTTGGAGGGCGAGTATCTCCTTAGTCTCATTATTCATTACATTTATGGATGCTCCTAAATCCACAAGTGTATTTGGAATGACTACATCAGCAATACATACCTTAATCATTGGACTCCCTGGATCCACATACTTAGGAACAAAGATCCTCCCTGACATTGAGTCTACCAGTTGTCCAATAGCTTGGACTATCTTGGGGTCCTGATTCTTCTTTTATTTTCTCCCGTAGAGTTCCTTAACTACTTTGGTGTACACTGGAACATCTCAAATGGCCTGTAATAAAGGAATTTTAATGTTAACATTACATAACTCATTCATAAAATAAAAATATGACAGATCTTTCATGTTGTTTTGGTTGCTCCTACAACCTATCAGGAAATGGGGGCCTTGGTTGATCTTCTTTTGCTTCAGCTGGAGGATCCTCTACCTCTGTGATAGTTGGCCCATGAATATTCTTTCCCAACCTCAATTTTACACCATCAATTTCTAATGCATTGACGGGATAAGTTGGGTATCCTGCCACCTCATTGTTATAGACTTGTTGAGCCACCTTATTATTTAGATAGGGTGATGGTTGTGTGGGCATAGGTGTGGCTTTCAGAGGTTGAGCTGAACTAGATGGTTGATTAGATAGTGATGGAATAGGTGGTGAGAGTTGTTGGGATTGTTGATAGGGATTTATTGCTAGTGGTGGTGGATATGGAGGAAATGACTTATATTGTGGGTATGCTGGTGGTGGCGCTTGCCATGCTTTCCATGATTGTGGAGCATGGGGATATTGTTATGTCCACTAGGGGTTGTATGGAGGTTGTTTCCAACCTCCAAACCATCCAGGTTAGTTTGGGAAAGAATTTTGTTGAAAAGGACTTTGGGGTGCAACCTGATAATCAGTTGGGGGCACTCCTCATAGTTGCCAAGGTCTCCTTTGGGCCATAAATTAAATAGGATCATTTGTATATTCTATCTTAGTCATACCTACAAGAAGAGGTTTCAAAATAGTGTCCCTACTGGCTTCCTCTAAAGAAGAGATTTTTGTTCTATTATATGGACATTCTTCACCAATATGCCTTTTACGACACAGGAAAAAAGGCATCTAAAGCTTTTTCAGCTTCCTCCTACTTCCTTCATGTATAAAAAACATCTATCTGCTTACCCATATGGCCGAGTAGGTCATTCTTAAGATCCACAAGTAATGTACCCCTCTCATTTTGTAACTTTAGATGTCCCTTCGAGAGAAACATGCTTCCCGACATACCCCCTAGATGAGGGGGTAGACCTTGAATAGTTCCTGCACACATCACAAATGTCATCAAACCTCATTTTAGAAATATCACCTCCACCCATGAGATTTAAAGTATCTAAACATTCATCTCTAATTCCCCTAAGGAAGAGCATTTTTAGAGTGTTATGTGTCAACCCTATGTGTCTGGTTCTTTGTAGGCTAAATAGGAAACATTCTAAATAATATTCTAAAGTTTCTTCTTCACGTTGCATGATGTAGAATATCTCATCTCATGTTTCTTTAGTCCTACAGTATTCTTGGTATTTTTCCAAGAACTTGTTTTTCATACCATCCCAAATATGAATGTTTTCTCATCCTGATCCCATAAACCACCTCAATGTTGCATCCTTTAGAGTATCTAGAAACAATTTAAGCTTCTATGCCTCAATATGATAATCATAATTGTGACATAAAATTTCAAATTCAAAAAGGAACATATCAGGGTCTTCCATCGAAAGACCTGAAAAGATGGGGAAAATTGAATGTAGAATGTTCTTCATTAGGGCATCCTCATCTGGATGTGTAATGGGAAGTTCAATTGTTTTTGGCCAATGCCCTTGCATTATTGTTAAATCTCACATCATTGTTGTTGTTGCTATTGTTATTGTCATTATCCATAAATGCCCAAGGAGTATAGACAACTGCAAAAGGTTTATGTTCACTTGGGGACTTCCCACTTTAGATTTCGTGAGATTCATGAAATAGTCTAGAAACCCTTTGATATAGTTCTTCAAAAGAATCTTGACAAGTACTAGATGGGGTCTCAACAATGGTAGAATCAATAACACACTTTTCGATATCTAGTACTTGTGGGTATATCTTCCTTATATGATGTGTTCACAACTAATGGTTTTAATTTGTTTTTTTGATTTTTCTTGTTGTGAACTACTTCCCTTATACTTTTTAACAAATCTCCATCTACTATCTCTACTATGATCCATGCACCTATATGATTTATAATAGAGAAAACTAAGGGTAATTATCCAAACGAGGTTGATTGTTGCATAAAATTTCTCCTTAGCACACTGGTCCTAACTTAGTTCACTGGACTAATAGTCCGTTAACACTATTCCCTAGAAATGGTGCCAAAATGATTGGATTAAACTGTGGATTGATATTGAAGATAAAATTCCCTTGTAATTCTATCAAATTGGTGAATGTATTTGGATCAATCCTTGGTAATTTTGCGGTAGTGTCGTCAGTTTATTCCTCAGTGTCAATTTGGGAATTTTAAGCTTGTGAAAGGTGTTGTGACAGTTTACCCAAGGGATGAAAACAATGAGCTAAGTGGGGATGGATGCAACTAACACACAATTTGTATTTATTTAGAAATTTTGTTTTTAGACTTCCTTTCAGTTCTATGATAGGAACCTATGCCAAGAACAATTTGCGACAAGGACAGATTAACTGCAAGCAATAAAATAGAATTAATGCTTCACACTGAAAATGAATTAACTGAATATAATTAAATAATGGAATTGAAATGTAATGTGTTGAACTAAATTCACATGTATTAGCAAACACACTGATTAACACTCATTGAAATATAATATGTTAAATTAAACTCATGTGTAACAGTAAACACATTGATAGTATGCTAAACTAAATTCACATATAACAACAACACACTGATTAACAACAACCACAACAATTATAAATTAACACAATCATTATAATAAAATGTTAAAAATAGATTTAAAACTAAAATGATTATTATCGCATAAGTACTAATATTGTACTAATTCACCAGGTAACCAAGGAAGTGGGCCATGCCTTCTTCGATTATCAGGTGATGAAACTTTTGAACAAAGGCTTACTCTACACTAATCAATATTCATACGAATGATATTTAAATTATAATCTTCAAAATAGAGTAGAAGTCTATAGATGAATATATCGATATGAATATAAGGCTTAACATGCATATTTATAGATATTATGAGCTGCAAAGTTTATAACTAATGCTGATCAAAAATCATATAAGTGTCTAGGTTATTTTAGATTGCGACCAACAACCTTAGAAGCTAATTAAAAATAGATTATAGACTTTCGATATTGTTTCAAAATAGAATGACTCAGAACAAACTAATCAACTCGGAACAGACTTAGCCAAAATGACACATGTGACTTTGAATGACTTCATCTCCACTCCACTGGTGCTCTTACACCAACATGCTATCCACCTAATTATCCCTTACTATCATAGTCATGAAGATAATCAATAAATAATTGAAAGTTTTGATATATTTATAAGTTTTTATCTTTTCTTCACATTTTATAAAATATCCTCATTTCATTAACAAATAGTGACAGGAACATCAAAGAATACTATGGAAATGAAAAAGGTAAAGGGAAAATAAAAGGTAAAAATGATGACACATTTCACCCCCATCACTGAGTTCGTCAGATTGCTGGCACAACATTACCACGCAGTAACAAGGACTGTGAGAATGCCCGATGAGTCACCACTAGTAGTGATAACTAAGTCTACAATTACATAATGTATTATGTTAAACAAACAAGCTCTTACTAAAATTAACTTTCAAAAATGTGAAGATTATAACAGATTGAGGAAAATTTATTAGAGTGATGAGCTTCCAATGTACATGAAGGGGGGTGCAAATAACAAAAGGATATCCATCTCCCCATCTTGTATTAAACCATTTGTAGTAGATGATTTTCAAGTATATTTTAAAAGGACATACTTTTATCTATGTCAAATACTTGGATTTGATGCTCAGGACAAGATGCCAATTAGTCTTATGATGATGGCTATGAGAATTCAGAATCCAGAGGTAAACATTGAGTTTAATTTTGCTTTAGTGATTGAGAAGGCATTGCATGAAGGATTTCTACAAGTAAGAGAAAACAAGGCCCCCATAACCTTTAGGAATTATTCCTTATTTTTCCATTTGATTTTGTATCAAAATAGAGATAAATGGACCCAAAGGATGAACTTGGGAATGCTTGACCAATAGGGTAATAAGATAATTGTGCAATGTTGGTGTTACATTTGGGGACAACAAGTGTAAAAATAGTGATTATGTAGTTTTTCATGACGACTTTGTGGTTAGAGTCATGGCTACTCTTGGTGGTATTCCACCAAGGCTACCTTCTAAGATAAGGGAATTGTTGAGACTTGTGACATTGAAGCCAAAAGAAGGACATACACATAACTTTGGTGATTGGTTTTTCTTACCTGACCATATAGTAATAAGGATCTATGGATGCCCCCAGGCCCCACACATATTGCCTAAATTTGTTCCTCCTCATTTATAATTTCTTAGAGTTCATGTGGCAAATGTTGTGGATGGAGAAGGATGTCATGAAAAGATAGAAGAAAGGTACATTCTTACCTGAACTAATTGTGTGTGGAGAGCTCTCCATTGACTCAAGCATTCTTGAAGAGTTGCAAGACTATCTAAAGGGTAGATATTCCCTAAGATCTAAGGTTGAAAGGGTCTATGATCTTGAGGGGCACATGAATTTTGTAAGGAAAATTATTCTTACTAAGGCAGGGATTACCCATGAGATAGACTATGATGAATATGTGATAAAAAATTATGTCACAACTCAAGAAATGTTCCAAAGGAAGAGGAAATGGGGAATTCTAATGAAATTGGAAGAAGAAAGAAAGAAAAAGAACCTTGATTTTTTGGGATTCTATGTGGAAGAGGAAAATCCTCTTAAAATATTTGATTTAATGATTAATTTTTTTGAAAGGTTATATGGTAAGTAGTAGTGGGACTGAAAGCCAGCCTCCAAAGCCCACCAAGCTTCCAATTCAAAGACCAAGAGAAATTGTGATTTCAGAGCCCCCTCCAGATGTAGTTTTAGTACAACATGCTTCACTAGATTCACCTCCAGAGCAACCAGAGTCTAAAAGAGAGAAGATAGATGATTCAACCCCCATTGTATCATATGAAACAATAGAAGAAGTAGGGGATACAAAGGAGGTTGCCAGTATATTGAGGCATCTAAAGGATGATATTGAGGTTGATCAACCACTCCCTGAACATGAAAATGAGGCCCATAAGCCTGAAGCAAGGGTGGATGTGCAAGCACCTGGTGAGAAGGAATTGCATGAGGATGAGAGAGTAATTGCTTCTTTGAGGTTTATGGAAGATGACAAGTTTGTAAAAACTCCCGAGTTTAAATAATTTTGGGTTAAGATGAAGATGAAGGAATTTAAAGATAGAGTCTAGATAAATAAGATGGGAGATGATGTATCTCAACATGACCAAATTGTGGCTCAAATTTTCAAAGAAATTAGAATAAATGAAGTAGATGTTAGCCCATAAGAGGCTAGAGAAATGGTATTGAAAATCAACATGCTAATTATCCCAGGAATGGAGCTAAAGAAAGTATTTTTTCTTGATCAAGTGAGGAATCAAGAAGATTCTATGTTAGTTGCTGAATTTAATTCAAAAGAAGGAGTGAGTGGAATAGGGTATAATCCCAAGATTAAAACTCTGGCCTTTTGGGAAAAACAAAAGAATATAGAGAAGCTAAGGCTATTGGATGTTGTGCAAGAGATGAGAGGGGATTCCATGGTTAAAACACTCAAGGATACTTCAAAATTAGAAGCAACTACCATGAAAATGCACTCATCCATGTTTACACAAGTTGTTATCAAGAGTATGGAGATTAGGTTGATGGAGTATAAGAAGGCTCAAACAGACATGAATGATGAGGTGAATAGATTTTTCATAGAAAATGTGAAGCTTAAGAAAAAATTGAGAGGATCCAACTCTTCTCAAAGCAAATAGATTGTACTTTATCGATTTTCCACAACTCAAAAATTTGGTACTAATATAGTTCCCATTTATCAAGTAAATGCATTGAAACAAGGCTTAGAACAAGAAATTGAAGACTTGAAAAAAATCAATAAGGATACTAAAGAAAGGGTGAGAGGTCAAATCCTTGGTACATTAGACAAAGTTTTGGAACATGGGGTCAAGCTAATTGTGGATAAGATGGAAAGTGTACATGAGTGCTATACTGCTTTGTCCCGAGCACTAGAGTAGATGAAGGTTCACGTCTCGGTCTTAAACCCTTTGTTTAAGAAATGACAACCTATTTATCATACTTTGATAACATTATGCAAGGTTTTACAAAGAAGTCTGGATGCCCCTGCAACTCTGAAGCCTACTAAAAAATGTTGAGAATGGTTATTGATGAATTCTAATACGTATCTGGGGAAAATCAAAAGATCAAAGAAAGAATGGAATCTTTTCATACACTTAAGCATTGGTTTGTACCAAAGATCCTAGGGGATAATGATCTCCTCAAGGGTTTTGATGACTGGAAGGAGTTCAATGAAATTGTTCCTAATTGTATCACTCACTTGCAAAAAGATCAGGAGGTAAATGTTCAAAGTTTCAATTTAATTCTGGATGGGCTAATTACATTGGACTTGGGTTATTCAAAGCTTATCATAGAGGCCAGAGGGTTGTTGGACAACAGGTGGAAGATTCACATGGAAAATGTGTCACAAATTCAGGAATACAAATGGCCTAATGATTATGCGGTGTTCTAATGGGAGCAAGAATATTTGACTCCTCTTGAGGATTAGGCCTTGTATCAGAGAAATGCGAAGTGTCAAGCCTTGTGTTCATTATCAAGAAGAGGGGGCCTTTCTAAATCCATTGATCATGGGTATCATATGATTATTAACGGACTTTGGATGTGCTTCAAGTGCTTTGATCTTCAGTGTTAAGATGTTTTTATTTTTATGCCTTCTTATAAATCAATTGTACTTATGTAATATTTTGACAAACAAATGATAATCAATATGACAATTTTTTAGTTTATACATTCAGGTGGGTAGTTGAAAGGTTGTTTGAAATTATAATGGTTTGAAGCTTGTCGCTTCCTTCATTCACCTATAAGAGGGAAAACAAGACCATGGAAAAGTGGTATTTTTTTTGGGGGGGGAAAGAAAAGCCATATATTGTAAGAACTTTTTGAAGCGAAGTAATGGAAATAGAGCTATAACTTGGTGATCGAATTCTGGTTTCAATTGTTTGTTGAGTTTGATTATCTTTCTATCTCTAGTTTGATGATTTCCTTGTTATTTAAATCAGTATATCAAGTGTATATTTGGTTTATCAAAACAAATTTACTATTTTGTGTGGTTTATTTGATTGGTTTCTTCAAGAAAGAATTAAATTTATTTGAATAATTCATAATAACCCAGAAGATTCACTTGGATTAATAAGAAGAGCCTAGTAATCAACTTACTTGCACATTTATGCAAGTCATAAATGTCAAAGTGCCAAAAAAATTGAATTATAACCAATAAGAGGACACATATCAATTCATATTTTGACTCTGTTACCCAGTGGAAGAAAGACACTGATCATTTCCATCCCAAAAATAATTCCTTGTAAAATATCTTTTCTATACATTTTAATTTCTACTTGTAGGAGTAGGAGTAGTAGTTAGTTTCTATCTATTTCAAAACCCTCATGCCAGTATGAAATAGGTTAAGAGAGGATGATTTAATTGAAAAAATTGTGATCACATGAGGATGATTTAATTGAATTTTTTTTTATCACATAAACTCTACCAATTTGTAAGAGGTTTTCATTCTGCTTAATTATCATCAATCAATTCCAAAATAAAACAATCATTGGTGATAAAGGCATACCCGCCTAGGCATAGAAGAGCCTAAAGAGCAGGGAATTCTAACCATTCTAGTTAATTCTGTTCATTGGCCAGATCACTTGTTGAACTTGATCATAAAGCTTCACATACTTTTAGGGTTTAATAATTTGTTGATTTGGGAACTAACAGTGTGCATATCTTGCAATCATGTCATTCCATAATGCCACCCTTTTTCTTAAGAATTTATCAAATATTTTATATGCCATTTGTATTCTCCCACACTTCAAATACATATCTACCAAGGCATTTACAACTAAAACATCTAGTAAATTTCCACTTTCCATTATTCTTTCATGTATGTACCTACCTTATTCTAAAGCTCCAATTTTGGCACATGCTAGTAGGATACTGGAAAAGATTTTGGAAATTGGCTTTACAATTACTCAATAGTTTCCTTTTTTTTTCAAAAAACCCATTTTGTGCATATCCTACAATCATTGAACTCCATTAGACCACATCTCTTTGAGACATATTGTTAAATATTTTAATTCTCTTGTGTATTCTTCAACTTTTTGAATGCATATCTATAAAATAAAGGAAAGAAACAAAATAAATTTATATTTTACAATATTCTTCTCGTATTAGCTAAACAATTAAGGGAATGGATTAAATAAAATATAATAGAGATTCAAAAAATCAAAACCTAAATAAACAATCCAATTGATCTCAAAGGAATCTTGAAGTTCATATAAATTACAAGCAAACAATTCTAAAGCTCTCTGGCTTTCTAATAGATTGAATGTTTCCATTTTTTCTAGCTCTTTTTTCCTCAAGGTTTTTCTTCATTCTATTGAGCTCTTCCTTTGAATTCCTCAATCTTATAATTGCAGCTCCATAATTTGACTTCAAGTGTGTAACTTGGCGAAAAGTTACACCTCTCTTCAAGATTATTCCTAAAGGCAATATCCTCATTCTCGCCAATTCTAAATATAATAACATCTAATAGAAAATACCTTAAAGGGATTGAATTTATTTGAAGAAAATCCAAAAAAAAAAAATGTTATTATCCCTCTCAACTTAGACACTCTCAACTAGGCCAAAAGCTATGTGCTTGCACTTTCTGAAAAACATGGCTTGTACTATCAACATAAAGGCATTTACTAGCATGAATGCATGCTTCATGGAACAAATTTGCACATTTAAAAAAATTGCAGATAGAAAGGCATTCCTCCTTGTGTGAGTTGAGAATGTGCGTACATGGGTAAAAAATTGGCATCAAGTAAGATTCCTTAGTAGATGGTTAATGTTGGAAAATATTAATTAACAAAATACCTAGATTCTAATTATAACAGATCCAAAATTTACCATGATTGGCAAGTTTTGTTATTAGATACTAAAGAAAACATATATTAAAAGAAGCAAGCATCAGGAAATCCTAAACTAAAAGATATGAAGATCTAATCAAGGAAATATCTTGTTTTTGAGAAAATTTATGGAATCAAAGGCTTTTTCAAGAAGATTACCATTGTAGGAGCATTTATTCTTCAAGGGACTACTTGACTACTGCAAATCTTATTGTAAGTTATATGTGGATTTCTTTGTAGTGTAAATTATGACTACACCATGCAAAATGTGGTAAACTCCCATATAAGTTTAGAGAATTTATTTGGATTTAGTTTTTATATCTTAAGAGATCTGCACAAGATATTCATTCCAAATACTTACCACAATAGTTGTATCAAAGTTCCAAATATTATTACTAGTCCTATGTGTTCTTGAATTGATCCTGGACATTTTTCGCTGAAAATTGAAGTGTCTCATTTTTCTCCAAAATCTACACCTTCAAGAAAGAGCTCAGTCCTGATTCCAACGCAACTCGAGCGGACGAAAGGAGTCCGTATGCGAGTTATGGTCAGTCAAACCTCGGGTCAAACCGAGAATCGGGGGTGTGAAGCGGAAAAAATGATGTCGTCAAAACTTGTTGAAGTCAGCATCATCGCGAAGAGCTCGTCGAGAAGATTCCGACGGTGTTCGTTTCGTCGAAATCTGACATCGTATGCTCAAAATACAGCTGGTCAAAGTTCAGGTTGACTTTGAGGGTACCGTTGCTGACGTCATCATTCCGTACTGTACGGACGGTGAAACAGTCGAACCAAAATTTGACACGTGGCAGTCCTCGTCGGCACTGTACGGATGAATCAACTGATGACACGTGTCATTTCCGTACATCCGTACATACAGTCATCGGTGACGTGGCAGCCTAGTCACACAGTCCAGTCAGCATATAGGTGGCAGTACAGTCAGCAGATAAGATGACGTGGCAGGACAGGTGGCTACCGTGTCAGCCGGTGACGTGGACGGTCTCGGCGAATTATCTCCTGACATGTGGCATCCGAGTCATCGACGGGTGGCAGTGATGTGTCGTAATCAGCAAGTCAGGTGTTGCCACGTGGCAGTTTCCTTGTGCGGCGTGTGTTACCCCCTCTGTCCGCGTCGGTCAAGTTCGTTTTATTCAAAAAAAAGATCTCTAACGGGTTTTGAACCCGTAACCTCTAATACAACCGCAACCGTCGCTAGCCGTTGCACCAAATCCGCGGCTCTAACCAAATGTGGGGAGCGATTTGTTTTGTTGTGATAACGTTGGAGTTTTGTAAGGAAAAACCGACGGCCGAGCTTCGAACCCGGAACCGCCGGGTCTTTAAAATCTAAGCCCACCGATAGGCTATTCACCGGTTTTAAAATATGGATGGCTCGGTTTGGTTTTGTTAATTCTTCAAAACCGAATGTTTTTTTAAATTAAACAAACTCCCACCAATTGATAAACAATAATCCTTTTTAAGGATTAAATGTAACCTCCAAAACCATAAAGCCCGAAAAGAAGAAAGATTGAAGGGCTCTAAAATATTTTTAAAGATTAATATATGTTAAAAATGGAGGAGGTTGAAAATATTATGTAAAATAGGGAGATTTTTGAAGATTTTTATGTATTTGGAGAGATAAGGTGAATATTGCAAAATCAATTGGTTAAAGACCAATTTGAGTTAATTTTATGTATAAAAAGGGGGTATGAGATGAGAGTGGAATCAAGTTTTTTCAGGTTGAAGTCTTGATGCTGAGGTGACGAAAGAGAGGTCTTGTTGGAGAGTTTTCAAGTCATTCTTGCACGTCAGAGCACTGTTATGCTGCCGAAGTGCTTGGAGAATGGTGGTGCTTTTGTAATTGATTTTGGATTTAATCGGATCGGTCTCTCTATTGGAGTGGACCCGGAGACGTAGTCACTTTCGTGACGAACTCCGTTATCAACTGTTTGCACTTCTCTTCTTCTCTCTCTTTCTTTCTCTCCTTTCCTTCCTTTCTGTTATAATCACCTTGTTATTACTTTCATTTTGTTATTTCCATAAGTTAATTTTGATTTAATTAACTTGGAATAATCATTGTAAAAGCATTATAAAAGTTAAGCATTTAAATCTGCAATCTAGTCTAGATCCTATACGGATCATGAATGGTCCATTGTGATAGATTGCTGATAGATGAAAATGGAGACTATTTACTTCTCACTTGTCAAAAGAAATACTAATGAACAAATTTTCTAGCAAGAAAAATATATCAAGCATATTCTAATTGAGAAACCATTCTCACTTCCAAGTGATTTTTGTGTTCAATATGAAGTTTGTGACCTTAACATACAAAAAGCAAAGAAAACAAGAAATTGAGATGTATAGAATGTCCTTCAATAGGAAGAAGTCTAGTGACACATTCTAATAAATAATTCAAACTATGATATCTCTTTTATTTTCCAGCTATACCACACAAAATCTATTCTCTATTCCATGAGAATATATTGAACAATCATTTGACTAATTATTTCTCTTCCATTCCCTGATCCTACATTGAAACAACAATCTCCTTGAAATATCATTACCAACCTAAGATAGATAAAAAATACTTCTCTCACAAAGGTTTAATCCACCATACCCTTTGGTTATTTCTAGAAATTGTGTTACACATCTTAAATAGCAAGATTGAAGGGGTCCATTAGTATATCATTGATCATAAAAAAAGTTTGCAATATGCTCAAATATTTCAACTTTATTTTTGAGTAATATTTGATGCATTGGATAAATTTTGCTTTAAGTAATCACTTTTGAAACAAGAGGATATTGTAGAGAAAGAATATATATATATATATATATATATATATATATATATATATATATATATATATAAATATAAGTTTAAATTTAAAAAAGAGAAGATTATGTAATCATATTCAAAGATATATGGTTTTTTCACCTTATGGAGCTTGAAGTTGTAATCCTCTACATGAATAATTATTTTCGCGGAAAGTTATTGGCTTCACATCTACCTTAAACAATATGAAGAAACTAATCAGTTCTTAAATTTTAGTATAACAAATAGTTTTTTTGTTTAGTAATATCAAATTGTCTTGCATGATAATGGTCCATGAAACCACATTCTCCTAAGAAAATCTATACTACTTGAATATTCCCATATTTAACATAAACATTAGCAAGTGCACTCCCAACAATAATGTTTGATTCCAATTTAAGCTTAGAAGCTAGACCACGTTGTTGTTTACCTTGCTTCAAGAGTAGAAAACTTGGATATGCCTTTATGATACTAGAATAGATGTACTAATTGGGATTGACACCCACCTTCAAAATTTGTAAAATAATATCCACTACCTCATCCTCATACACATTCCATACACAATATGACATTACAACATTCTATGAATGCACATTTCTCAACTACATTTTGTCACACACTTTGCATGCATCCAACTTGATCCCACCTTTCCAATAAATTTCAACCATAAAGTATATGGAATAATATCCAATTCAAATCCACCTCTTATGATGTGGCCATACAATTCCCCACCATGTTTAAGAGTTGAGAGGGTGGCACATGCCTTGAAAATACTCTCTATAGTAATGCCCCATTTTTATCATCTTTGTTTACATTAGACAAGAGATTTTAAATGCCTCTTCTTCCCCACATTAAACATAAAACTGAATCATAACATTCCATGACACTAAACTTTGCTAAGATATTTTGTCAAAAGAATGGCATACATACTTAATGTTGGTGTAAATAGGTATTTACCTATCTAGGTCCTATTTACATGTTAAGTCCACTTAGGTCCTATAAGGGAATATTTCTAGTTAGAATTAATTAAGAGGGAATCTTTCTAGTTAATCATTTGTTGTCACTTATCTTTTGGTATTTAATGCTTGTGTCCTAGGTCATTTAATATTTATTGAGGTAATTGTCTCATTGTACAGGATTAAGACACATGTCAAGATCTTGTCTAATCCTATCTCACAACTTGCCTTTCATAAGGAAGGCATCATATGTACATTTCCAATATTCAATCTGACAATCTTGCATCCATAATCATAGAATGATATTTTTTCCATTTCTCTCTTGTGAAAGTTATTGTTGTCTTGCAAGTGATCTTGGGGTGTCCAAGATTTCACCATAAAATCCTATGCCATAAACTCTTAAACTTAATGTTTTAAGGCTTCTCATACATTTGAATAAGTTTAGCTATGAGAGGTGTAAGAATGCATTCAAAAATATTCAAATGCATTTTTTCTCCAAAAATAGTAGAAGATAATATTTCTTCATTTTTGTCATCCCACCTTCTACTCTTTCTCATGTACTCAACCCACACTCATAAAATGAATTCTCGTCCATTTTACAACTAATTTCATTGGATTCCACCATTTTTCTTCATGATTTCCCATTAGAGTCCAACTAATAATAGAATATTTAGCTATATCATTTCCCTTTTCCCACTATATCAAAAATTAAAGATACACTAGGTATATGGGTTGGAGAATGTTGTGATCACTATCCCCAATAAATAGTAATTGAAAATTTCTCATTTACAATCCTTGACTATCAACTTGCCTAGAATTTCAATCCTAATTATATATGGGATCCAATATTTAAGAATGAACGAGGTTGTGTTTGACAAGTTTTCTCCTTCCTCTAACAAACTTGAAATATGATGTGGAAATACTATCATTATCAGAAAATTGCATTGCATTCATGTTGATCAACATATAGGATTATCATACAATATTTTTCTTTAAATGATGGGAAAATTTGAGTCATTGAAGAAGCTTACCTTGTAGTTTTTAACACGCATAGCAATAAAATCTCATGTTGTGTATTTATTGGAGAGGCTTCCAAATTTTGAATGTCTTGGTATACTGAACTATTATTTGAGCAACTCACTCATTATTTGATATAGTTAAAGCAATCAAAGGCATCTATACACCAACCTAAGACATGAGAGTTATAAGCCTAGGAAATCATTTATGCCTCTATTATTCTTGAAGAGAGAAAACTTATGACCAAAAAATGATCTCTTCATGATGAGTGGCCCTTTCAAATTAAGAAAAATCTACATTTCATTCATTTATATTGTTTCAAAATTCAAAATATATATGTTACTTTTTAGTGATTCACATTAAAAAGTTATATTAGTGTTGGCCATTTTCTTTATAAAAGTGGTACATAACTTTGAACTTTCACCTTGTGTTTATATCTCTATTTTTTATAACTAAAAAATAAAAGTAAAATAAATTTGCAAGACCAAGCACTAACAATTTTTTGGCAATTACAATATGTGTTCATCTTAAATGTTCTATTGACCAAATAAAAAAAAAGTTGTATGAGTTTTAAATGAATTATGTCACATTTTTATAAAGGAAATGATCAACACAAATATAAATTTTCAACGTGGATAGTCTAAAAGTAATATTTATGTTTTTTATTGATAAATTGTTGACAAAGGGGGCAACTCCCATCATATTGAAATGAGAAAAACTTATTTATATTTTCATTCCATCGCCAAGGGTGAAGATAATGGTTCAAATGCCTTCAATGATCTCATCTAGCCTTTCAATTTGAGTAGGGGATAAGACATTTTCATTGAATTTTATAAAATAAAAAAATGTTTTCATATTATTTCTTGATAGTCCATCTCTTCTTCCTTTCCACAAGGATGCATATTGCATCCCCAACCAAACCCTCTTTTGGGTCTTTGTTCAAACTCCCAAGAGCCATGGAAGCCTTGACCATGTGAGTAGAAACTATAAACTTGTTAATGGATCGTTCCCTCCATTTGAAGTTTCTTGACATCCTTACTATATTATATAAAAACCTCTACAAAATATTAGTAATATGAATGTGTGGGTAGGCTAGGTTCTTCTCGTCAATGACCATACGAATTGTCACTTCCTCTATCTCCATCTGTAACACAAAAACCTCCCTTAATAATTATCCTTAGCTCCTTCTATTCCTCGAGACTACTAGAGATCTTGGAAGTTCCAACCTAATCAATCACTTGATTAAATAAGTAATCAACAAACAAGTTGGATAATTTTTGTTTTAAATTTTAAAATGATATAAATTAATAATTTAATATAGAACTCTTAACATAGTTTATCTTTGTATACACTCAAATTTGGTCTGGAGAAAATTAATTAAATACAAGTTATTTAATTAATAAATCTTGAATTCTTCTACTTATAAATAAATCGACAAATTTATTTATATAGTTCACTTTATTTAATTCTTCCTATCTTAGATCATTTTCTTCATGTTTTAATTAAATAAACAATTTTAACTAGTTTGTTTTATTTAATTAACTCCCTTTTATTAAATTTGGATTTTATATTCGAATTTAGTCACATTTCTACTAACTTCTCATCTTCCACATCATCATGTGTCTCGTGAAATTAAATATTTTCAATATTTAATTGGCATTTATCTTCAACAACTTCTAACCAATTTTGAGACACTTGGCCTTCACCTCCATTTGATTCTTCTTCACACTTGGCAATTTGTTCTACTAAAGGGAACACACTCCTTGATTCTCTCTAACCTCTTCACATTCGACTGTCCATCTCTCCAGATCAAACCCAGATCATTGAATCCTGCCACATAGGTTGATGCCTTGGAGAAATCTATACATAGAGCTTCATTTACAACTATTCATATAGAGAGCTGAGCATAATTAAATTCTGTAGAATTTTATAGAGCATTATCATCTTAGCATTGTTAGCATTTTCATTTTTTTTTAAGTAGATTTATCATGACATCACCATTAGCTACATCTTAATCACAGTAGTTTAATTACACCATTTCATTATCAATATCATAGCAAGATCTTAATCTTAGCTTATCATTTACAACATTTTAGCAATCATGTAATGTAGGAAAGATTTATTGCATTTACAACATCTCATTCTTCGGGTTGTCATTTGGAAAGTCATGTGCACAAAAAATCTAAGAGTAAAAATGACTTGAAGAATCCTTAGAGATAGAGGGCAATGAGATGCCATTAGAGAGTTTGTTGTTTTGTTTTGATTTGATTATCATTTGAATTCTCTAATATAATGTTTCATTGGTGTGTTGTATTACTTGCTTATGCCCTCACATTATTCATACACACATAAATTGGTGCCCACCATGGGGCCTAGCCCCATTTTTAACATTTTCTAGCAAGTTTTTCATCTGTAGGTTTTGATCGTGAATTTCATTGTAGCACACCCGAAGATTCTTTCAACACATCTACCTATTCTTTTAGTGCATCTAGTCTTTGTTTCAGCACATCTTCCTATTCTTTTGGTGCATCCAAGCCCTTTTCTAATGCATACGTGGGATCTTTCGACACATCTGACTTTTTTTTCGGTGCATTATAGGATTTGGTTTTCATTTTCTGCTTTCCAGAATAGCACATTTAGGTTGTTTTGTAGCACATATACATCTTTTAGCGCATATGGTCTTTGTTTTAGCACATTTACCTTTATTTGCAAAAACTTAAAATTTTGGAAACTGATTGATGTCTTTTTGTTTGCAAGTACTTTAATTGTTGTCAAAGATAATTATCTGAGACTACTAATGATGTTTGCAGGGGCTGGAGTTATTTTATTTTTCCTTTGATTAAATTAGGCATCTAGTTTAATTACGAGGTAAATTAACACCATGTATGCTACACTTGTAAAGTGATAGGCCTATGCTCTCCCCTTTACTAGGTGACCAGAATGCCAGAATCACTCTTTCATTTATTGCAATAACACCTTTAGAAGGCCTGCCATAGTGGGAAAAAGTACTCACCCTACGTGAATGACCTAAGTGGGAACGACTAAAGCCAAGTATTCCAACCCACTATAATCAAACATTATTGTGAGGAAACTCACATTCAATGATAGTGTGCATTAATAACCATCCCCAAAGCCTTTGTTCTAAAGGTTGGGAGGTCTCCTGAGGGAGTTTATCATTTTTCCACACCGAACAGAAACCCTTACTAAGAACTTTAAGTGTAGTAGCCAGTCAAGTTAGTTTTCAAACATTGTAATATTCACAGTGCAAGGGGAGGGAAGAATATGCCCCCAAGATATTCACAATATAACTACTAGGGATTACTGACCAAAAGTGGAGGATTCGACTTTGGTTAAGACTCAAAAAAGGCAAAAACATGGGCGCCCTCTAGGGGGTGACACGGTTGTGTGTGTTGACGTAGTTCTAAGATGTGGGATGTGATGTTATTAATGACCCTTGACATTAGGAGAGTCTAATTGATCTGTTTGCTCTTGTTCAATACCAATGGAAATGAAAGGGATCAGACCAGATCCTTGAACATACACTTAATGTTTAGATCATAGGGTGAAACAACTATTTTACTACTTGTTGTTGTGTTTGAAATCATTTTTCAAGAGATCACCCATTAAAAACACTTAATTCACTGATTCAAAAGCAAGAAAATCAGGAAAACTTATTGTTCAAGAGATCATTCATCCAGAAAACACTCAATTCACTGAGTTGAAAACAAGAAAACTATACAAACTTTCAAAACAGTGACCATTTCTAGTTTGGCGCATAAGCTTCCTATTTCAGCGCATTTAGCTCATATTTTGGCACATTCATCACACCTTCCAACACATTTAGTTCATATTCTAGCACATTTGTAACCTATTTTAGTGCATGTATCACACCTTTCAGTGCATATAGGTCATATTCTGGTGCATTTTCCTCATTTTCCAGTGCATACACTGCTTGTTTCAACGCATCCATCACACTTTTCAGCACATTTAGGCCATATTCTGGCGCATTTTTCCCATCTCATAGTGCATTTGCAATCTGTTTAGTGCATTTTACCTGATACTCCAACAGGGAGCTAAGTTGAACATCTGTCAAATAACTTGAACCACATTTAGGGGCAATCTAGCGTAGCTCTGGCTTGTTCTAACACATTTAGCTCATCTTCCAGCGCATATAGGTTCTTTTCTGGTGCATTTGTTTCATCTTTTAGCACATAAATTTCCTATTATGGTGCATCTAGGGGATAGTCTAGTGCATATAGGCTTTTTTTTAGTGCATCTATGCCATATTTTAGCGCATTTACAACCTCTTTTAGCACATCCATCTGATTCACAAACAAAGAGCTAAATTGAATGTCTATCAAATAATTAAAACCAAATTTAGGGATCCTTTCCAGAGCAGGGTTTATTCCTCATTGCAACATTGTGTTAAACTTGAAGAAGCTGGCTTTTGTAAGTGAAATTCCCTTAACAAAACTTGGATCAAACATCTTAAAGTGCCTAATCATCAAACCTATCTTTGATTATTTAGCTGAGTTTCATCATCAGGATCTATCATCCTTCATCACGAAACAACATGCTTTACATCAGATTTCACCTTAGTCTCATCAATAGAATCCATCATTCTATTTGACTTAGGTATCTCATTGGCACTCCAAAACAAAGATCAAAGTATAACAAACCTTTAACACTTGTATACTCATTTTAACAAGAGCCCAAAAAAAAAAACTCAGAGAACAAGAAATTAAAACACAAGCCATCATGGTTGAAGGTGAAGAAAACCACTTTCACAGATTCCACCAACTTGAAATAGATGAAATAACTGATTTGGACATTCAACAAGCTCAACAAGACCCTAAATTTCACAATTTCATGGAGAAAATCCTAGAAAAAGATGGAGAAATAATTTTTGATGCTAGCCAATCAAGGTGTGAAACTACCTAATGACTTTGATATAAACGAATTGAAAGGAACTCCCAAGAAAACATAGGTTGATTCATGAACCACAGATCCAATGAATGCTTTAACTCAACAAATGCAAACTCTTCAACAACAAATCCAAGACATGCAAAGAGGAAGAACCAAAAGATATTTGTTGCAAGACATCTGCCCTTATCCTTTTGACAAAATTTTGAACATGATACCTTTTCCACCAAACTATGATCTTCCAAAATATGACAAATACAATGAAAAATATGATCCTATTGATCATGTAAGAGAATTCTACACCATGAGCTTGGAATTTGCACATGAAGAGACTTATTTAATGATATTTTTTCCATGAAGTTTGGGTGGTCAATGCATGGAATGGTTTTCAAAAATCCCAACAGATATTAGATCATTTGAAGAGCTGGTAAATAAATTCATCACCCAATATTCATACAATATTCAACATGAAATAACCATGAAGGATCTTTGCAACACAAAATAGAAAAATGGTGAATCATTCCTTACATTCCTACAAAGATGGAGAAGATTGTTTGCTAGATATGCTTGTCCTATACTTGAAAAGGAAAATATGGAAATCTTCATTGACATTCTCAACTGTGAGATAAGCTATAGGTTGCAATTGCAATGTCCACCCAACTTTGAAAAGATGATTGAAAATGGACTCAAAATTGAGGAAGCCTTGGTTAAAAGAGGAGTATTGAAAATCTAGAATGAAGGACCAAATAATGCAAACTCTTCCAAACATTATAATAGCAATGAGAAATCTAAATTTTGGACAAGAAACAAGAATGCTTGCAATGATGGTGCAGCTGAAACACATAATGCAAAACCGGTGTTCAATCTATCAGGAATTACACCCAAAAATAATCAAAATAACAATCAAAACAATAATCAAAACAACAATGAATCTAAACCAGCCCCACCTCCATATCAAACACCATCAAATCACAAAAAATTTACACCTTTGGGATAGTCACTTGAATCAACATTAAAAGAACTTCTTGTGGCCAAAATCATAACATTACCAAAGGCACGAGATTGGGAACCACACGTTAAACCATCATGGTGGAACAATGCATATTACTATGATTTTCATAGAAATAAGGGTCATAAAACAAATGATTGTATGCAACTAAAAAATTTGGTGCAAGACTTGATAGATAAACGTGAAATATTGATAGAAGGACCTCAAACAAATGCTGATCATGGAGCATATAAGAACCCTTTACCTAACTATGAAAAAGGGGAATCCTCTTCAACAAACACCAAAGGGAAAAATGTGAACTATGTCTATGATTCTACCATCCTTCACATTTCAGCAGTTGATGATCAAACCAATGATAAACAAGACATTATTGTAGCTGATAATCAAATTATGACATCAAAATCGAGCATAAACAAGACATTGTTGCAACTGATAATCAAATCAATGTCATTAAAATCAACAATAAACAAGACAATCTACCAGTGAATGTGACCACAAGAGCGCAGTCCAAATTTGTATTGAAAGGAAGTGCATCTAAAACACCTGCTGCCTCGTCAAACCAATACAATATCATAGACCAATTGCAAAAGATTCCAGCGTAGATATCCATATTGGAACTTCTTAAAATTTCACTAGCCCATAAGGAAATTCTGAAAAATGATTCGGTGGATGCCATAGTACTAATTGATTTGGAAGTTTTTCAATTCCAAGCCATGGTGGGACATTTGACTGTACCCCATTGTCTATCATTCTTAGAAAATGATGATGCATCCCTCACTCATCCACACAATGTTCCACTCCATATTGAGGTTTAATCCATAAACATCGGGTCAAATGTGTTTTAATAGATGGAGGAGTTGGTCTAAATATCTGCACCTTAAAGCTTATTCGTGCATTGGGATATTCAAAAAATGCCATAGATTCTAGAAGAAAGATCACCATAAAAGCTTATGATATGAAGAAAGATCCTCTCAAGGACTGATAGTATTGCCAATTCAAGTGGGACTAGTTGTAAAAGATATACTTTGCCAAGTTTTAGACAAGGATTTGACTTACAACATACTCTTGGGACGACCTTGGATCCATGAAATGCAAGCAGTACCATCAACATATCATCAATGTTTGAAATTCCCCTACAATGGACAAGAGATCACCATTTTAGTTGATTCCAACAACCCTCAATATTGAAACACTCTCAAGATGGTCCAAGATGTTTTTGTACCACACAATAGAGAAGCTCACATTCCTACTTCCTCAAATAATGAAAGCCAACTAAATTCTTTGTCAAATCAGTTTGAGAAAAAGGTTTTGTCGAAGGATAAAGGTATCGGTGATTCTACTTCCTCAACTAATGAAAGCCAACTAAATTCTTTGTGAAATCAGTTTGAGAAAAAGATCTAGTTGAAAGATAAGGGCATGGGTGAATATTCTTTTGAGTAGTCCTTATGTCTTTCACAACTACTACCTTCTCCAAAATCATATGGGCAACCATCAACATTTAAAAAACAATCATCACAACCCATCACAATATTTGATGGAAAGTTTGTAAAAGCAAGCACTCTAGTTGATGAATTTGAAGACAAAGACATTCTAAATTGGCTTTACAAAGATGAAGAAGCATCTCAAGGAACAACTTCCAGCATACTAGCAGAGCAATATGGTAAAGGATTCACAATCTTAGAAAAGATGGGATATGAAGGAAAAGGTCCTACTAGCAAAAGAAAAGAAGGTATCGTGGAACCAATTCAGCCTATGACAATCAATGCAAATGACAAGATAGGACTAGGATACACAGAAGAGACAAAAGAAGAAGCCAAGCAACAAATTTGTGAGCGAATACTCCAATTGTAAGCTAGTTCTAAAACAAAATCAAATGAATATGAATGGGATTCACTATCTCAAATGAATATGAATGGGATTCACTATCTAAAGTATCTTTTGAAGACAAAGAAACTGATGTGATAAAGAGGTATGCACCCATACGTATGGAGGGACAAAGTTCAGGGTCTAGACAACATGAATTTAGATCACTACATATTGATGACTCTAGTGAGGTTGATCAGACATCAAGCGAGATAGATCATTTAGAGGAGAGTAATATTATAGACCTTGAAAATGTTTCCATCATGACACTTACCACCTTTGACCTTGACCAATCTGATGATTCCTTACCTTTGGTACATCCTGAACTCATTGACTGGGAACAAACTGAACTACTTGATATCCCTATCTTTGCAAATGATGATGCCATTGTCAATTTCCTTTGTTCAGAAAATACATAAACAAGTTCCACCAATGAATTTCATAATGAAGCTTCCAACCAAGGGAGTGCCAAATCTATTAGCTGCAAAATAATGAATACAAAAAATTGATCTAATGGTGAAAACCATTCAATGGTAGTATTAGATCAAGAAAAAGTAAAAAGAAAGAGCATATCCAACGGTGAAAACCTCTATGAGGCATTGAAGGATGGGAGATTTGACACTCTTCCTAAAAATTGTCATGAGAGATCTTCGATATTGGTTGAGCCTACACAATCCATAAACATTGGTACTGTAGAAACAGTAAAGACCCTACATCTAGCAGCATCAATGACAGAGCAAGGAAAGCCAAGTTTCACTAAATTCTTTGAAGAAAGACAAATCGATTTTGCTTGGTCCTACGCTAACATGCCAGGAATAGATCCAGATCCAATAATGCACCATTTATCCCTACCACCTAGAGCGAAGCCAATAAAGGAGAAATTGAGGAAAATGCATCCACACATCGCCCTACTGGTGAAAGAAAAATTAAAGAAATTATTAGATACATGATTCATCTGACCAATTGACTATGCAAAATGGATTTCAAACATTGTACCAGTTTCCAAACTGGACAACATTAGAATATGCATAGATTTTAGGGATCTTAACAAGGCTTGTCCAAAGGATGATTTTCCTTTGCCCAATATAGACATCATCGTGGATTTAACAATAGGACATGCCATGCTATCACTCATGGACAGTTTTTCAGGCTACAATCAAATAAAAATTGCACTAGAAGGTCAAAACAAAACAACTTTCACATGCTCATGGGGTATATTTTGTTGGAATGCCATGCATTTTGGATTAAAGAATGCATGAGCCACCTGTCAACATGCAATGGCAACAATCTTTCATGACATAATGCACACATTCATGGAGGACAATGTGGATGACCTGTTGGAAAAATCATTCACCAGGGAAGGACATCTAGAAATGTTCGATAAAATCTTCACTCGATTGGAAAAATTCAATGTGTGGTTAAACCCAAATAAGTGTGTATTTGGCATAACATCAACAAAAATCTTAGGATACATAGTCTCAGCTAAAGGCATCAAAGTAGATCCAACAAAAGTCAAAGCAATCATGGAAATGCCACCTCCTAAGAACATCAACCAACTAAGATCTCTAAAAGGAAGATTCCAATCCATTAGAAGATTCATCATGCAACTGGCGGAAAAAAATCATCCTTTTATTCATTTGTTACACAAAAATGTTTCCTTCAGATGGGATGAAAAATGTGAAGTTTCCTTTAATCAATTGAAACAATATCTGATGAATCCACCTATATTGGTACCACGAATAGAAAACTCCTTCTACTCTACATAGCAACTACTAAGGCATCTTTGGGAGCTTTGCTAGCACAAGAAAACTATACAAGAAAAGAAAGGGCTATCTACTACATCAAAAGGACATTGAATGGCTATGAACTTAACTATACATTCATTGAAAAAGCTTGTTTGGCAGTGGTGTTTGCTACTCAACAATTGCAACACTATATGTTAACACATACCATCAAATTAATAGCTAAGATAGATCCATTAAAATATCTACTTAGCAAAGCCAATTTAACAAGAAGATTAGCAAAGTGGGCGATGATATTGAGTGAATTTGACATTCAATATGTGGATATAAGAGCAATAAGGGCCAAGCAATAGCTGATCAGTTAGCTAAAGCACCATTGCAAGATGACCATCCTTGCACATTGAATTCCCAGATGCAAATTTCCTCACAATGACAACACAACATTGGATATTATACTTTGATGGGTCTTACACTCAACATGGATCAGGTGTTGGAATCCTATTTGTTACTCCTCAAGGACACACTATCCCAAAATCTTACAGGTTGATGTTTCCCTGCACTAACAACATGGCAAAATATGAAGCACTAATCATTGGTATCAAGGTAGTAGTGGAATGGAAAATCACAAAATTACAAGTCTATGGAGATTCTCAATTAGTCATAAATCAAATTAATGATGACTATCAAACAAAAGATGACAAGCTGATGCTCTACAAAAGAATGGTAGATGACTTCAAGAAATACTTTGTTGATATCAAATTTGAACAAATTCCAAGAGTAGACAACAAAGCTGTAGATGCCATGGAAACCATTGCTTCTCTGTTATAGATACCAGAAAAATGAAGTCATTATGAATTCATGGTGGAACAATTGTTTAACCCTGCCTATGACAATCCTGAATCCCAAGTTGTGTACCATCTTGTTGACACTAATTCTTCCATCTATGAGAAGATTTATACCTATATGAGAGACAATATTCTTCCATTTGACCTATCCAAGAACCAAAAATGCAACTTTATCCATCAAGAAGCTTGATACACCCTGATAGTTGATACACTTTATCGATGGGGTCTCGATGATACTCTCCTTTGATGTCTTAAACATGACAAATATGAAACCGCTTTAAGAGAAGTTCATGAAGGTATTTGTGGTACTCATTCAAGTTGTCTTACTATAGCTAAGAAAATCCTATGCTTGGGATATTATTGTTCGAACATGGAGGAGTCTTTTCAATATGTCAAGAAGTACAAGTGTCAAGTCCATGGAAATCTCATACATGCATTGGCATAGGAGATGCAACCATTCGCATCGACCTAGCCTTTCTGTTAATGGGGACTTGATCTTGTGGGGTAAGATTCATCCATCTTCCTCTAATGGACATTTAAATTCATAATCACAGCCACAAAGTATTTCACAAAGTGGATTGAAGCCATTTCATTAACCACCATCATTGATAAACAAATTGCCTCTTTAATCCTAAACTACATTATCTGTTGGTATGGCATTCCTAGCTCCATTGTCACTGATAATGGTCGACCCTTCAAAAACCAACATGTGCAAGAAATTTGTGAAAAATTCCATATCCAACACTGATTTTCCACACCCTACTACCCTTAAGGGAATGGCTAAGTAGAAGCCTCAAACAAGACCATTTTAAAAATATTGAAGAAAACTATCAATGATGTCAGATGTGACTAGCATGTTCAACTAAACCCTACTTTGTAGGCATACTGTACTAGCATCCGCACTCCTATAGAAGCCACACCATATGCCCTTGTGTATGGATTATAAGCCATCTTACCTAATGAGGTTGAGTTAACTTCACTTCAAGTATCATTGAAAGGAATCATTTTAGAGGAAGACTATCGAGTATCCAGGCTACAAGAATTGGAATTGTTAGATAAATGCCGCCAACATGTTGTTGATCATCTAAAATCCTATCAACAAAGAATGTCAAGCAGCTATAACCACAAAGTAAGACCAAGAACATTTCAGGTTGGCGACTTGGTCCTAAAAGAGAATCCTCACAATCAACAAGACAGGGAAAAGAAGGGAAAGTGTGAACCTAATTGGCTAGGTCCTTTTCTTATTGTATCAGTATATGGATCTAGAGCATATTAGTTATCTACACCTGAGGGGGACGTGTTTGAAGAACCTATCAACAACCTTCATCTCAAGAATTTTTATACCTAACTCATCCAGTGCACGGTAAAAGGCTGAAAAAAAAAGCTAAAAAATTTAAAAAAAATAGAAAAAGTAAAAAAAAACCAAAAAAATGCAAAAAATGCAAAAATAAAAATTCAAAAAATCCAAAAAAAGAAAATACAAAAAATAGGTGAAAATAAAAAAATAATTATCTTGATGAAAACCGGCAAATAGGCATCTTGGTGACAACAAAAAATCACAAAATTTGAAAAAGTGCATAAAACGTGCTGATGAGGAATGAGTTAAACAATCTAAACATGCTTCTACACCTCTAAATAAGACATTGCATCTAAGATTTAAGAAATTTAAACTAATTTAAACTAATAATCTTCAAAAATATATCCTATTGCTCTCTAACTCTAAAGATCTCTCTAATCTACTTTGCTCTCAGATTTTAGAAGCTAATTAGACTATTGAAATGACACTTAGAGAATGAGAATTGAACTATTCTATTTCCTATATGATTAAATGATTAAAACTACTGTGATTGCAGCCATGACTGCAAATGTTGGATGCTGGATGGATGCTGGATGCTTGATTGCTGGATGAATGCTGGATGCTTTGGAAAACCTGTAGAGTAAGATTGCATAAGTTGGGATCCTTTTCCTGTAGCCAA
>VDFB02392113.1:0-20144 GCA_007258455.2 Sequoia sempervirens | reverse complement strand
TGCCTCCCTACTTAGAAACTTTTGAAATTGATAGGAATATTGGGAATGCAAAGGGATAACATTCCTGCAAACATTAACCAAGGGGTACATTGGAAATAGGAAATTTCGTTTAGTACATAAATAATATTTATTGAAAAGGAGGCATTACAATTACCATTGTCCATGAGGAATTCACAAGAACCAATAGCTTGTTCAATTTATATCTCAAACAATAAATTCAAAGGACCATTGGTTGTACCACATATAGGGGAATTGTGATGAACCAATAGCTTTGGTCGTACAAATTGGGATCTATTGAGGTGAACAAGCTGACCAACTTTGGAGGAAGCAGATAGCCTAGAAGAAGAAGAAGCAAGCTTCAAACTCAAAGAAGTGGGATCATTTTCAAGGCCATGTAGGCACTAAGGAGAAAAAATATATATAAAGTTCACACTTGTGGGTGTGTATAACCATTGATTTGATAGAAGCACTTGGATCCTCCTTTGGATTAAGAAGAATTTAAGGACATTAGTTAATTAAGTGACTATATTTGGAGTAGGCTTGAAAAAATAACAGAGTTCTCATAGACTAGGGTTTGAGTCTATTTAACCAATTTTGATTCAGGATCAATGGAGGTTGGGAGAACTGTATTCATCTCTACATTAACACAAAACCTAGAAAATATGAAATGAGAATAGTCTTTAGCTATCTTGTCCACAACCAAAAAGCAACCAAAATTATTCACTACATGGGCTATAATATCCTTTGCTAAGTACTCAAGGGGCAATACAAATAGATGAACTCAAGTCAACATGATCGTAAAAAGGTTAGTTGATTCAAATATTAGCTCCACTTGATGGGGGAGAGATTAATTTTTCACATAAAGCAAGGTCCCTCAACTAAAATCTTCAACAAATTTTCATTTAGTGAGAAGTTGAAAAGGAAAAAGGCCTTTATTTAAGATTCTTACATGAAGATTACCTTTGACATTCCACTTGCACTAGTCCAATGACACACAACATTAATGTTGGGGTAGGAAAAAATAAATTTACCCATGAGTGATTTGCACATACTTGAGATCATATAATCAATGTACTTATCAAAAACCTTAAGATGCTAAAAAAGGACACCCTAGGATTCCTTCTAAAAGTCAAACAAATTTAGAATTTATTTCCATGGTCTAAACCACGCATTACCAATGGGAGGTATTGCAGATGACAAATTGATGGTCCTAATGATTGGGGGACTAAAGGAGAGGCCACGTGAGGGCCCCCAAGATCCCCATGATCTATTCATAGAGATCTCACCTAGTAGAATTCACAAAATTAACTAGCAAGAAAAGATCGTGCACATAAAATTAGAATGCTGCTAATAATAAATATTTGCATTTATATTTTTTAACCTATGTTTTATTTTTATAATGTTGATTATAATAAATATATTTTTTATGGGTTGCATTTTTAACATCAATTTAATTGTTTGCGAAGGGAAAAGTAGTATACCATTTGGTCAAGGTCAATGTTTTAATTTAACAGAGATTAAAAGATCAACTCTAGGAGAAATTTATTATTTCAAAAAAAAATTAAATGAAGGAGACTTTAAATAGTTAGTGAGTTATGATTTTAATTTTAGTGGAAATAAAAAAGTGGATAATTGAAGATCTATTTGTATTTATAGTTGTAAGTAAAATGGTAAGGTTTTGGACTTATAAATTATAAGTTTTGAGTTTGAAATCTAGGTTGAAAGAAACTTTCAAATAACATCGCAACTATAATATGTTGGTTTGATATAGGCAAAAGGAAATTAGGGATCACAACATAGACAAAATTGAAGTTGTTACCAAAAAATAATTATTATAAACAAATATATAATACAAGGATATTTTACATGTCCTAAAAGATATTATATACATTTCAAAGTTGTATTTCAAAATTGTAAATTAAATAGCACCTTCAACATCTATTTCTCATCATTATTTATATAATCTACAAAATAAAAGTAAATCTACATATCTCATATTCTATACATGAAAAATAAAATTTTAATGTACCATATTTGAAATATTACTTTATATGTAAAAATTAGTAAAATAAAAATAATGTATCTTCTAATATGTTAATTAAATTGTACTCTTTAATTTATTAGCTTATATAAAAAATTTGTAGGTGCAACCTTTTCACCTCCTTTTGATGTACTAATATTTGAAAGGACACATTACTACCATGTTTGACTTTCTGTCCAACAACTTAGTTAGTGGAGAGGACTTAATGGTTGAGCATGTTATGAGTAGTTGTGATAGGATTTGTTGATTTAATGATCAATATTTTTAATAATATGACAAAAGTAGTTGTTACTTCAAAATTGTTAGTGTTATCATGAGTATTCATAATTGAATGAAACATATTCTTTAGATTTAAGACGCAGCAAATCATGTGATGTCACATCAATGCACAAAAAAAACATAACTTAATGCACAACTATTATAATTTAATGCACAACTATGGGTCTACCTTTTTTTTGGAGTCTTTTCATACACCTAAACAAAAAACATGCTGATGTGGAATCCTATTTAAGATTTGGACCTAAAATTTTAGTTATTAACAGAGCTTTGTCAAATAAACTACTATAAAAAATTGAGAGTGACTTGAAATTGCCACATATAGATAAGTAGGAGGTATTTTTCCATAGCATGTCAAATTATGATATTGCTATCAGGATTCAACTGTGTAGTTTTTCGAGCCAAACTCATTGACCCATGTTTCATGAGTAGTGGTTCACAAGAATCCATCTCTCATGATAATAAATGGTCCACTTAGCACTCATTGCATCTAGGTGATGCTCATAGAGGTGAAGCATTGGGCCTTCCCAAGAGGTCACCTATCCTAGTACTACTCCAACTCAAGCACGCTTAACCATGGAGATTTCCCCAAGGTTAAGCCTGCCTATCTTGTAACTCCATTTGCAAAACCTTCAACAAGTGTTGTGCCTTAGGAACTGAATTGCCACATATAATTTAAGAGGTGCAAAATTAGAATGCTCAACTATTAGATCCTCTCTCCTATCAACCAATTTAAGAACAATACAAGCACCCAAAAAAACAAAACAGTCCAATAACCATACTCTTTCCCCCACGTTTTCAAATATGTACCGATCCGGTTAAGAACTATGAAACATACTTCATATATAAGAAATGTCTAAGAATACGACTGCCCAAGGTAGATCCAAAAGCGTTGTGCTTTCTACTCAATCTGGACAGCCGTGGGTACTGTTCTTGAGTTTAAACAGATTGGTACAAATAGAAAGATTGAAAATTGTGTTGAAAAGTGTACAATAAATCAAGCAAAGGAATGGAATGAATAATTCCTGTAGTTGCAGGACAATATGTCCACCATTTCGGGTGCCCAACATTCTGACACTTTATAAAAATATTTCTATACAATCTAAACCAAATTTGTACTTACTGTAATTACAAGATACATACAAATCCATTGCGTCCCTGTTCATGTTCAAGAAAGGCACAATTACATGTTATTTTAAATCAATTGTGAATGCTGTGTTGCCCTGCCATGACTTCTATCAAGCAATCCGGCCATAATAACCATCTTCCTGTACTTCCTGGAATGAAGATCCATCATTACTGTGCTGTTCTTGTAATTAGTACCAGAATCATTATTGTTTTCATCATTTCTGAGCTTGGAAACCACGCACAGCAAAGCAGATGCGAAGCAGATTGCACAGAGCCTGCCATAGATCACCAAAACAAAGAGAATAATAGCCATCAGAGTGGCACCCACAGTGGTATCAATTGGCCTCCTTCCTGCCCTCCCCAAAAAATCCTCTGGCTGCTGTAATCTGTTGGTTTTCCTGGGCTGACCATCGATAGAAAAAATCCTTCCAAATTTAGACTTCTTCTTCTTTTCCTTCTGTCTGGTATTGAAGTTCAGGCTATTGCTGCTGTTTTTGGAGGTAGAAACAGAATTAGGGTTGCTAAGTGCACTCAATGAAATCAGGGACCCTTCTGAAAGCCCTTCTTCATTACTGATCTTATGCTCTGCAGATGCCAGAGGTTTCTCTAGTTGCCCTGCCTCCTCTGGAAACCTAGTTCTAAGGTGTGGGTTTGTCTTCAAGTAGGTTAAAAGCTCAGAGAAATAGAAGATCCTTGTGTCTATGAACCTCTTCATGCCCATGACACCACCTAGACACATGGTCTGCAGAGAACCCACCAACAGAACAACTGCCATGGCTGCTGCAGGCATTGAAAACTTGCTGGTTAAAATAGTACTCACTTTCTGCACCACAAAGGCAGCTGTTTCCAGATATCTAGACCACCATGGCAGTATGCTCACAGCTCCACCCTCTTTCCTGCTTGCAGATCCATTTACACTTTTCCCACACCCTTCATCACCCTTCACATCACTGTCATCCCCATCCTCCTGTGGATCACTGTTATGATTCTCCTTGCATTGACTGTCCTGTTTTGTTCTGACATGTGGCAGGCTGGAAAGTTTAGAAACCCCACCATCATAACCAGTTTTTAGCACCACAGGAACCCATCCTTTGCTGGTATAAGCAAACCTCACCATGGCCTCTGGGATCCCTGTCTTCCTAGAAACATATTCTCTTTTTGCAGACAATGCTGCAGTCATTCTGGCAAATTTGTCAAGACCAAGAGTGGAAAATGGATTAAAACAAGATTTTTTCTCAGGCTGTCTCCTCCTCCTCTTCTTCTTCATCAGTTGAAGGGTGTTGGCATCCCTGAGAGAAGAAGGGATTATATCTTCTGACTCCATCAATAATAATCTCTTCTATTTATTTATCTCTTTTTATGCTTCTTACAAAATCTGCCGTCCTGGTCCTGTTCCTAAATATAAGCCTATTCAAAACAGCTCTCAAGCCTTCAAGTTTCCACCCACCAGCTGTTTTTCCTAGCAACCCAATCAAAGCGAGCAAACAAGATGATGATGGGGAATGGGTTTCTTTTTCTAAGCTTCCAGAAGAATTAGACAAGAAACTTCTGGATGTGTTGTAATTTGGCATTCCGGTTTGTCCTCTTCCATCACTTCTCCACCAACCTCATTAATACTGAGTTGAAATCCAAATAGGAAGGCCTCTCCAAAAGCATTAAGGCTATCACTTCTCCCACCAACCTCATCTTGTGAGCAAACCTCCCATAGATCCATAATATTTCATTAGACAATGCATAATATTGATATCAAGTTGAGGGTGTAATTTTTTTTTACCTTTTATTAAAGATTAATTGGCATTTATTTTGTATTCATTTTGTTTGAGAAAATTTTCATTCATTCTAACCTTTATATTTTTATTTTATATGAACTTTCACAACTTTTTTTAATATAAAATTGTAAAGATTATAACATTTCAATTATTTAAATAATATTTAATAATTATTTATAATTTTTTTAATAAAATTATATAAACGCTATTATAATTTTACAAAGCATTAATACAATATATAACAATATTATCATCTAGGTTAAATTTAAATATTTTGTAAAAGAATCTAAGTTCATTCCTTTTACTATATTTATAAATATAGTCAACAATAAAAACCTACACGATGTAAGAGTCACACAAAGGACTTATAGGAGTAGTGGTCTACTTGCAACACCAAATAACCTTCCACACACGAGATAAGCAGTAAAGAAACTTAATATACCAATAATGCTACAAGATGCATATACAACATGTATACAAGATGTGTAATGTATAAGAGAAATTTTGCTTATAAAGAGAAGGTGAGAGCAAGGACAACATAGGATTATGACAAGTATCACAATCATATCACATGAGACACAAAGAGATGAGTATCCTAAGTGTACCCTAAAAGTTCCCTAAGTAAACTTAACAACTAGGTGTGAATAATTCATATAAGAGAACTAATTAGGGAATAACCCTTTCACACCAAGACCCCTAGTGCAACTTAGGGAGGAAAAAATAAATATAGAAATACAAAGATGGGTCCTAGCAATAAGGTCTAATAAGGTACCCATGTACAAATAATCTCTCATAAAGGAGAAAAGGAGAAAAAAATGTGGGAAAAAAATCCTCACCAAAAGAGAGAAAACATGCAAATAAAATATTTAAAAGTTCAAGTGGGAGGATTCAAAATGGCCCCCAAGGACAATTTCCTTCACCCCAAACATCAATCATAACTAAATATAATCGAGCAATATTAAAGGCTTAGGGAATATGTCCTTAACTTGCTCCCCATTAGGAAAATACTCCAAGTTGAGAACACCATCTTAGATGAGCTATTTGATGAAGTGCATGTGGATCTCAATATACTTAGTTCATTGATGGTCCATTAGGTTATGTGAAATATGAATGTAACTTTTATTTTCACACCAAAGAGTATTTGGATTATCAAAAGGAAATCCAAACTCAATCATTAATTGTCAAAGATAAAGAACCTCTTGGCCAGCCAAGACTACACCTTGATACTCATCCTCTATCAATGATAATATAATAGTTATCTACTCCCTGTATGACCATGCAATAAAAAAACTAAGGTAGTAGACAAAACCAAAAGTAGACTTTCAATCATCAAGATCACCAACCCAATCTAAGTTAGTGAAGCTTGCAATTTAAGAAGCTACTAATGTGTAGTGAATGCCAAAATGTGATGTGTAAAGAATTTACCTCAAGATATGTTTGGTTGATTTATAGTGACACTCATGAGGGTTCTAAGAGAAATAGAGACAAGTCCAACTACAAAGGAGATATCAAGATGACTATGTCCCAAGTACAAAAATTGCCAACCTACTATTGATACAAAGTAGCATCAATTATAAGAGTAGTACAACTAGTAAATATACAATACCTAACTAAAATGGTGTGGGTGTAAGCTTTCAATAAGCCATGTGAAATCACTAAAGAAAATCACAAGTATATAATTCTATTGAAAAATGAAAATCCTCTCAAATGTCTCATGAACTTGAAGTCCAAGGAAGAAATATAGAAGTTCAAGATCACTCATATCAAATTGTTCCATCAATAATCATTAAATACTCTAGATCATGGAAGTGACACTCCTTGTGAGATTCAAATCATCCACATGTATAATATAAGGATTAGAAGATCTTCCCCATGTGTTTGATTGCAAATATAGGATCAAAATGATAGTGTACAAAACCTAAATCAAGAAAGAAGTTTTCCATGTTTTCATACCAAGCCTTAGGTGCTTTTTTGAGACCATACAATGAATAATGAAACCTAAAATAAGTGAAGAGTCTTGCATAAATTTTGGATGCTACTCCATGTAGATATCCTCATAAATATCACCATGCAAGAAGGCACTCTTCACACCCATCTAAAAATTTGACCATCCCTATGATGTAGCAAGAGAAAGTACAAGATGAATAGAATCCACCTTGCTAACAATAAAAAAGGTTTTAGAATAGTCAATACCCTCATCTTGAGAAATTTTTTTAGCAATAAGATATGTCTTGTACTTTTCAATAGAAAAATTTGTTGTATATTTGCTATGGCACACCCACTTGTACCAAACCAAATTTATTCCCTTAGGAAAAGGAACAAGATACCATGTATGGTTCTTCATCAAAAAGGAATACTCCTTAGCCATAGCACTATTCTACTTTAGAATGTTTGAAGCATTTGAAATTTTTGAGGATCAACTAAAAGTGCATGACTAAAAATACTAATTCATGAAATCTGTGAACAAGTGTGGTGAGTATCTATGACATCACTAACAATAGGTCTAGCCTCCTTATGATTTGTGTGGGCCTAATGAGGAAAAATATAGTTGGAGGATGTGGGTGAAAAACATCATCTGTATCATCCTCAAGAAGAAAAACATCATTAAATGATGAAGAAGGTGGATTAGTGATAAATAAGTAGGGGATTAAGTATCCATCAATGTGAAGAACTCATCAAACTCAATATCTCATCGAAAGTAGCAATCCTATGTAGCAAGATCAAATAATCTATAGGCCTTCTCATCCTAATAATAGAAAAAATAATCAAAGGTTAACTCTTCTTCTCCATTACCTTATGTTGACCATATGAAATGAATACCCAAGCCTCACTATCAAATACTTTGAAGAAGTAAACATCATGCTTGACATGGGACCATGCCTCCTTAGGAGTCATATTTTACATTGCCTTGTGAGGCATACAATTTTGAATTTAGTTGGCACAATTGACTACTTTATCCCAAAAGGTCAAAGCCATGGACCTATAATAAATCATGCAATTAATTATCTCATGCAAATTATTGTTTTTCTTCTCAAGCACACCATTATAATGAGGATTGTAAGGAACTATGTATTGATGTTGAATACCATTCTCATTGAAAATATTGAAATTCCTAGTTCACATACTCCCCTCATTATCTATGTGTATCTATCAAAGATAAAGACCTAATTGCTTCTCCACAAATGCTTTGAATGTCATCTCCACAAATGCTTTGAATGTCATAAAATTAGTAAAAAAACCCACTCTTATAATTAAGAAAGTACACCCATGTGTATTATGAGAAGTCATCGATGAAGGTGAGCACATGCTTTCCCTCTAAAAATGGAGTTAAACATAACATAAGATCACTATGAAGCAAATATAGGCGTGTCTTAGCATGTGTGGCCTTACCCTTAAGAAAGGGATCCTAATGATGTTTCCCAATAATAAAACCTCAACAAACTCCCTATATCCATGAAATCATAAGAAGACCAACTCCTAAGTCTTGTATGCTCAACTGTTGAAGATACCTATAGTTTAAGTTACCAAATCATTCATGCCAAATTATACTCAATGAATTTGCATGGCCTAAAAGAGATTATCTTCATGAAGACTCAAATCCATCAAACCTATACAAATGAGCCCCATGCTTAGTTGTCCCTGAAGCAACAACCTTTTCAAGATCTTGTATTTGTCAAATAATCACACATGGAGTAAACTCAACTTTCTTTCCATCTATAGAATGAAAAATCTAATATATGGATATAACGTTTGTAGAAATATCAGGAACAAGAAAAGCATTCTCAATGCAACCATCCTAAAATTGAATGAAGCCTACCTCCAAAATCAAAATTTGTGAAGAGTTACCTATTGTCACATGAAATTACACCCTGCTAGAGATAGGTCTAACATTCCAATGACACAATAAAATTTACCTCAAGTTGTGGGACCTTGAAAATGAGGTTAGATCTCCAAGGAAGGTCAGAATCCTCTCTAATATAGATGTAGAGGTGCTCATTCAACTCAACACTAAACAACCCTAAGATAACCCTATTTATCATCTTGCAAGAGGAAAGGGAGAGAGAAATACAAGAATTAAAGGGGTGGTGATGCACCAAGATCAAAATATATTTCTTCATGCCTTAAATTTTTCATAGAGAGTCAAAAAAATCATTAAATAAGTGTTGGTAAATATATTTGTCATTGAATATTTTAAAGTGACTTTCCTAATGAGTAGTGACAAATATTCCAATGGTTGGATAAGTTGTTACTGGACTACAACTTTCATATGTGTTTGAGAGGGGAAGCTCCCTCGTATGATGAGGGTATTTGTAGTTTTTGTGTACTTTTAACCTAAAAAAACAAAAAAGAGAAAAGATAAAAATAAAATAAAATGAACTACAAAAACCCCAATGGTAGACAAATGAATACCAATTGATGTGCAATGATGATGAAAGAAGGATAAAAGCCTCAACACATGAGGATATAAGTTACTTCTACACAGTCAAACCAAGATACCAAGATATGCTTGTGTTTCATCAATTACATAGGTTTTTTAAAATAGATGGCCAATGATTTCCATAATTACGAAAAGGGATTACCAATTTAACATACGAGAAACTAGTAATAATAACTCAAAAATGCTTTTAGGACATACAAACCAAATGCATTCTTCATCAAGTCTTTCTAAAATTATACAATTTTGAAAACCTCTTAAGTACAAAGTGTCAAGCCAAAAGTTTTAATACAATATCTTTGAAAAGTTTTCCTCAAAATTCCCCTTCTAAAAGTCCCTTTTACATTTGAAATATCCTTGTATTTATAGGCTTCTTCTTGATAACTACCTTGTAAACTAAATTGTACCCACTTCCTAACTAATTTTTGAATCATAATGGTTTCAGAATGATAAACCTTATTTGGTTAGGCTTTACATAACCTTTTTACAAATAAGGTTCAATTTCTAACTTTCAATTGAAATAAGTGACATAAGACACTTTTCCAAAATGAAAATTTATATTTATATTTCTTTTGGAAGAAAGAACAAATTTTTAGTTGAGGTGAGCATTGTATCTTCTTGCAATCATGAACAACCTGGTCTTTGAGAACATGCACTTCAATTTGCATTTGAAAAATATTTTCTCTACAATAGACCTTAGTGAATTGTATTGTTGGTACCACACTAATCAATATTGTGGTTGGAGCACCTTTCCAAACAACCTTCGATCAATGGAAATGACTTCAAGGTCATTTGTTCCAAAGCCCCTCTTTGGAATATCATTACACATTTCATAATAAATTTCTCCTTTGTATCTTTTAAGTTATAGGATAATCATGAGACCTTGATGAATCTACATTATCTTGTGATTTGAGACCCAATCCTTTTTTTAATATGTTCCTTCATGATGTGTACTGTTGATGCTGAAAAATGTCAAGCAACAACCTTATGAGAAACTTAGTTAATGGGGGTACCAATTGCGCTAAACTGAGTGACCTCGGGGTTTTTTAAGAAGCTGACTTATTCTGTATTTGGGGGGTTTGGAATGGGAAAATGAAGCAAATATAAAAAATAAAGATCTAACTGAAGGTGATGTGCTAAGAGTTAAGCATGGGCATCATAAATCTTACTTTTAGATGGGATTTAAGGGCCCATTCAACAATCTACATGTTAGAAAATAACATAAAGTACAAATGAAAAACCTAAGAAGTTTATTAAATAACATAAAATAACTTCCATACACATTTACTGAAAAGAAGAGTCCAAGACATGGTCTAAATCAACAAACTTATATTAAAATTATAGAAGTTATGCAAATAAACTACTTAGTACAATAACTACACAGCATAATGTTTTGTCATTTAGCTAAGAAATAGAAAGGCCGAACAAACATGGCACAGTCTATGAATCTTAATACAACAATAAAAAATAATACAAAGGCCTAGTGTCTTTTCACAATTTTTTTGTGTATTCTCTGAACTCAAAACCCCTTTTCGGAGAGTTGAAGCAGTATATATAGAGAAGCATCCCACTACGTGAGAGCCAATAACAGAAAATATCCCTAAGCATGAGCAATGATGTTCGTCGCAATGATTTCCCATGGCTATTACAACAAAAAAGATTCTGAAGCATGGAACGTAGTCACCTTCAAACTAGATACATACCCCTGTGAATGATGATTGTGGTCCCAATGGAAGTAGCAAAAAATTCCCATGCAGACACGTGTCACTCACCCACATTGTTGGCTAGGAAACATGGCGAATATAGGATGGGGCTTGTCTCTCATTCTTCCCTTCCGGTGCTGAAAATCCCCGTGGAGAAGACACGTGGAAGAGTCTTCATCTCAAGCGTTGACTATGGGGTCTGCCAAATGATGCCTGCAGAATGATGCTACATGGCACACAAGTGGAGTACGATAGAGCAACAAAGGGGAGTGGGCTAACAAAGGCCCGCACTATTGATACGTGGAAGCATGGCGGGGCTCGATAGAGAAGCAAGGGAGGAACTATTTGTAAGGAGCACGCGGTGGACATGTGGAGAAAGTGGACAAAGCTCCTCAAAAAAGGCTTCAAAGATATCCAAACATATGAGGCGCAGGCTAAGGCTAAGCAAAATAATCTTATCAACCCGAAGGGAGCTCAAGGGATTTATAATCCATAGCTTTTGGCAACTACTAGGGGCATTTTGCCTATGGAGCGGGAATCCAAATTTTCTGGTTCAATGATCAGAGGATTATTTAATGGGGAATGGAGTCAGAGCTTTGAGAGCGCAGTCTACAGAGGCAGCTAGTCAGCCTCAAATGGTATTGATATGGCATGCAGATTCTCTTGCACCTCATGCAGATTGATCACTTCTTTGAAGGGCAGCTTCATGGATATTCTGATCTTGGACTCAAGTTGAAAGAGTAGCTGTGCTATCTAATGGGTGATGCCTTCAATGTCCTCAGTAGTAGGGGGTTGACTGAAATTCTGAAAAGCAGATAAATATTGCTGATTCTCCTCAATTTTTTCTATGATATGCTCCACTATGGCCATTGAATCATCAAAAAGAAACGAGGAGGGCAAGCCCATTTGAGTTAGTTGGGAGAATTTTGTTCGTATACTGGTAATAGTCTGACTCAGTGTTGCTGAGCAATCATTGGCATGGAGGATGGCCGCATGAAATCAAATGAATTTTTTTGCCATCTTGGCAGCTGACCTCCAATCTTCAATCCCCGCATTCACCAGGTCCTCATTTGCCACTGTGTATAACTTGTCTAGCAACTTCTCTGCCTCGGGCACCTTCTCTACAATGAACTGTGGCAACTATTCAATTATTCCATGAACCTCTCTGCTTAAAATTTTTGCTTTTTCCATGAATTGAAGTGCCAGCTGAAGATTCAGATAGAAAGTCTTGACCTTTTCCCAGTAAGAGATGTATAGTTGTTGGGCTACTGAAAGGAGATCTAACTGAGTAGCAAGGGGATGGGGAGGATTCTTCAAAGCACCAATTTCCATCTCCTTCGACTCGACATCTTTTGTTAGCTCCTCAATTCTCTTGTCTACAATAGAGAGTCATTCCTTTAGAGTCCCTAACTTGACAATCAATTGTTCCTCAGCCTGGCCTCTAGTTGTGGATTCTTTTTCCAAGGAAAGCTTTATTTCTTGGATCTCCCTCTCAAATTGAGCTTGTCAACCCTACAACTCCTTGTCCTTTTGCTATATTTCCTACTCCAATTGAATTCATTGCTACCGAAGCTCTTCAGTTTTATGTTGCATCTCTCCCTCTACCTGGGCCAACTGGTCTTGTAATTTCTAGATTTTTTGTTGTAGTTTAGTGACCAGGTTGGGATCTAGGGACTGAAACTTTTCAAGTTCCACCTAGAGCTTGAAACTTTCTACTTGTGTTTGCTGAGATATTCATGTAATTTCAACTTCCCTCTCCTTTTCTTTCTTTAGCAAGAACTCCATCCTTTCCTTGAAATTATTGAGCTCCTCTTCCTTCTTCTTCAGTTTGCGAGTATCCTTGAGGAAGTCAGTAGTCACCACTCATTGGGTTTCCTTCATCAGTTCAACCTTGTCTTGTAGCCGGGTTGCACACAAATCAATCCCTATAGCATGGATCGTATAGTCCTTGGGTTGCATCTCTCTCTACGGCTTGATGGTGTTTGAATGTATGGTTGCAAAATGAAACAACTATTGAACTTCATTGAAAAGGGTCTGCATGCATGGCTCGACCGAATTTGCAACATCTTTTTCTTTTCACTTCTAGACCCTGAGAGCCCATGCTATTTTTTTTTGTCACCTTTTGACATAAATTTTGTTAGTGATTTAATCAATTATCCATCGAAGGGCGCACCAGGAGGAAGAGCAAAAGGGAAAGAGAGAGTTGTGGTCCTGACTGATGTCTTCTTCGACAAAGAGACTATTAATGGGGATAATGGGGGAATGTTATACCAAGGCCCAATTGGGGAAGCAGTGGAAGGACTCATGGGGAGCGATGATAGTAGTTGAGATGCAATGGATTCCATCTGTTGGGAAAGTTGAGTTGGAGTTGACACAATGGGAGTGAAAGGGGGAGAAATGGTAGATCCAGATTGGGCTGCGACAAAAGGTGGGACAGACCGTGGGGGAGTGAAGGCAAATTGTTAGATTTGGGAGAATTGGGAGAAACCTCCCATGACTATGGAAGCAGAAGCATAAAAAGAAAGGCCAACACTTGAAGTAATTGGGGGTGTGGATACAACAGAAGTAGCAGGAGTAACTAAAGATTTTGTAGCAAGAAAAGGGGGAGAAACAGATACCTGAGGTGCAAGGACTCTGATCCTTGGCTCGTTGCAGGCTCCTGTGAGCCTTCTCTAGAAGTTGCATCTGTGTGCAGCCTCTTATCGGGTGGGGAATTTTCCACCTCTATGAAATCTGAAGGTTGTTGTGATACCCTAGCTCTTTTCATAGCTTTTATGCATGGTCGTGAGACCTCCAACTGTGATATAGTCACTTGCTCTCTCAATGGAGCTTGTTGAGCTGCTCCGTCACTTTTCTAGTTTTCTACGCTTGGCCTATTTCACCTCCTTTCCCTTCACCATATATGTATTAGATTCCTCTGAATCTATATCCTCATCATCACTTGCATCAGTATCTTCATTCCCTATGTTCCATAGATCATCGAATCTTTCATCTTTGTCTGTCTCTTGGAACGGGGCATTAAGGCATTTTGTCTCCTGACGATAAATCTAAAAGGCTACAATCTTCTCTTCACCCCACTGCCATTGCTTGACCAATTCATTGTGAAGGGTGGCCCCCATTTGGTGCTTCTCATTGGGTTTCTCCAAAGGAAAATAAAAAGAGAGCCACAAAGGCCTCTTATCTTCAATAGGAATATAGGCCAAGTCCACAAATAGATCATCTTGTTCTAACCACAGATTTCGTAGAGCTTCCCAATAAGGCCGGGAGCTATGATTCACCTTAACTTTTAGGTTCGCTAAGTCATTTTCGGGGTTATATTTTCACCTGTTACAAATTAATACCAACCCCAAATGAGCCAACTTTTCTTCTAGCAGACCATGTGTCTGCTTCTTTACCATTATCACCGTTTTGAAGCTCAAAGGGCAGAAGAAAAAATCTTTCTGCTTCTTTCCTCCGCAAAAGTTGTTATTGATAATTGACACTTGTCAAAACACTTTGAGGGCCAACACCTTGTCTGTGACACATGTTGGGAGTCAGAATGGCTCCTCAGTAAATCCATGTAGCCTAACAAATGTAAAATACTCCCTAAGAAACCAATCGCAAGGATGAAAATTTTGCATCCACCCTGTTTGCTTGATGGAAAGCCGATAAAGCTTGCCATCTTCGCTAAAATCTTGCAAAATCAGAGTCAACAAACACTCTGAAAATGCATAGTAATCATAAGTTGCAGAAAGGAGGGGAGTCCACACAGAAACCGGCCTTCTTACTCTATTCTCATCAAAAATAGCCAAGCCCATACAATTTCTAAAGAAGTTAGGTTTCTAGTGCAAAAACATGTGAGCAAGGAGAGAAGAAAACTTGAACTTATGTTGTGTGTTGTACTCCTTGATTTGGTTCAACATTTCTTGAATGATGACTTCCGCGAAGTCATACCAGAATAAAGAATGTTGTTTTCTCAACTGAAAACCCAAACCCATTTGAAACTCTTCTACGTACTTGTCATTGTCTATGTCGCAAACAAAATCCATCATAGAGAAGGCCTCATGCAAATTTGAGCTAAAAGTGTTGTGCGCGATCAGAATTTGTGGTAGCTTTGCAAAATATTCTTTAGGCCTTTTGGTTTCTCAATTATAAAAGTCTAGAGTGAGATTTATTGGTCCTCCAAAACTCTTCTGCTCTTTCTGGAGTGAACGTCTTGATCTTTTATGCTCTAGAGCTCCTTCCAGGAGGGATGCACAACATATCCCTTATAGCCTCCACATTGATCACAACCCTCAATTCTCGGCCTTTAAAGGTGCCAATATCTAGGTTAAAATGTTGAATGCGCTCATGAACTTGTTCCAAGTAGTAATGCACAAAAGGAACCATATACTATGGGAGACCGCAAAATCATAGCTTGTGCACCAAAGATTGTTGGCTACTAGCTTGTTTCTTTCTCTCGTAGGCTACTTCCCTAAGACTCTTAGGGTTGGTTTTAAGGATAGGGTCATGAATGTTATCCCATTCTTCCATTATTAGGGTTTGGTCCCTGTGAGCTTTCTTGTCCATGGCCCACGTGCGGATCCACTTTGGCTTCTCTGGTATCCCAGGCGAAGTGTAAGATATATTATCAAAAATACTAGCCACTGGTGCCACACACATAGTGTCAAATAAGCTTTTTGTTGCTTCTCCTTGTGCTTCCTCTAAGGATTCTAGGTCATTTCAAGATTCTGTGGACCTTCGCAATGCTCAAATTTTTTGCAATTCACTTGGGTTCTTTGGAAATTCTGCACTCAAAGCTCTTAGCGATGAACAGTGTACTTAGAGAACTCTTCACAATGTTGTTCCTTCTTATGCAACGCTTAGCCTTTTCTTGAATTGAAGTTGTAGACAACAATTTCCTTTTCACAATAAATTTGGCATGTACCGCCAACTCTCTTATTCATGCGAAATGAATTCCTTGCCCTTTTGAAAAGACAATAATTCATATTAACAATTAGTCATTATGTCCTATGGTGCCATTTCTTGGGAAATTGAGGTGACGATTGAAGGTATACAAAACCTTTCACAAGCTTTGCAATTAATAACCTAAAAAGAATGATTAGACCAAAAGTGTAATGAGTACAATAAAAGATTGAGTTCATCCTTGGAGAAATAAAAATTCCCACAACATGACATATTAGCACTTGACTGTGCGCATGATCACTTGGGACTACCACCGGTTTTAGCTAATTAATTACTCCTTAACTTCGCACACAACAATTCGTACACAACAGACGCAACTAGGTGGGATTCTCAAGTTTACTCTTGGTAGGAATTTTGAGTTGGCTCTTGATGGGATTTTTGAGTTAGTACCCAATCAACATCATGCTTATCACATGCATGTACCTTGGCTATTTCTATAAATAGGCCCAAAGACAATAGAAAAATGTGCATTTGTTTGGTAATTGGGAAGAATTAGCATTTGGTAGTTAGAACTAGGGATAGACACAATGAATACTCCAATTAGGCTTACTAGCAATAAGTCGCAGACAACATTTCTAGGTGAAATTTCTAGCAGGCATCTTAAATGCATGAAGAAGAACAAGCATTATTTGGCAATATTAGCAATGAAGTGGATACTGGGGAGGGATTGCATAAATTATGAAAATAAGTATAAAGTTTAATACTGACATTTGCTCCCATTTCATTGCCTCTATGCATGACATATAGGTATCCAAGCCAATGATCCTGTGACTCACATTGGAACTCTTCTTGAAGCGCTACCTTGGTGCCTTTGGAGAAGTTGTGGAAAATGTGGTGCATGGCCTTGGTCTCCCCACAACGAGTGACCTCCGTAGACATATTGAAGAAGATGTAGTGGTGTCACGGGTGCCATTTCTAAGCGGATTCTACATTATGACACTTGGAGAGCACTGCCAAAGAGTCACTCGTGCTTTCCACTTCCTGTTACATTGCTACAATGTGGTGTTGTTCTATGATGTGGAGTGGTACACTGATTTCAGAAACCTAGTGTATCCTCCACCACTTGCCATTGTTGTTGTTGATGCTCCTACTTTGTTCCAGATTCTATTGATGAAGATGTTCCTAATGCTACTGTTGTTCCTGATGCCCCCATTTGAAGACTAAATTAATCATTTCTCCCATTTATTGCATATATGCCTTGAAAGGATTTAAATACATGCTTGAAAAACTACGTAGTATATATATATACTCAAAATTATGGCCTGAGAGCCATTTTGAAATGTAATGTCAAAGAATATAATACCATATAATGAATATACAAAATTTTAATCAATTTTCCGTCTCTTTTGCTTTCTCTACTTCTGTATTATGGGTTCCATTCTCTGCTTCTTGTATTATGAGTTCCTTTCAGAAAGACCAGTTGAACAAAAAACAAAAAAAATCAAGGGAAATTTACTTAATTACATATTTACACTGGAAAAATGATTAATGAAGCTTAATTGAAAAATTTGAGGTGGATTTTGTTAACTGGAATCCCCAATGCTTCTTTTTCCATATTTTCCAATTCAAATGCATTATGTTGCTTGCATTAAATAATGTGAAAAGGGCCCTCCCACAAACTATCAAACTTTCTGTGTAGGCCAGGCTTCGCGGCCCTTTCATTGAATTTTAGCACTAGGTCTCCACATTTAAGACCCTGGTCTGAGGTCTTCTTGTCAAACTACCTATTGGTGGTTAGACATGGTTGTCAAGGCTTTTTCTATTTTCTCCTGCACGTCCAACAACTCGGCCAACCGGACCTCCATGGCTCCATTTTGTTCAACCTCTAAAGACTTGAGCAACTGTAACATGGGGATTTCCATGGAGATGAGTAATAGTGCTTGCTTCCTATATACTAGTTCGTATGATAAATTCTTGAGGATTTTCTTAGGAATTATCCAGTCTGCCCAAAGCACTGCCCAAAGGTTCTTATGCCACTCTTTTTGGTGCTCCGACCTGATTCTTTTAACATCAAACTAAATTTTTATTAGTCAGCTCAGCAAGACCATTTCCCTATAGGTAGTAGTTTGAAGATGTTTTTAAGAATATGCCATGATTGAGTGAAAATTGGCATACCTTTGAGCCCAGGAAAGCCTTAGCATTGTTAGAGATTATGGTCTTTGGTGGGCTAAATCTTGTTACCAGTTCCTCGAGAAAGTTCACAATCTCCACCTTCGTCACATTCTTCAGGGGCATGGCCTTGGTCCATTTGGTAAAGTAGTCTGTAGCTGTGAGGATCCATTTGTGTCCAACACTGGAGGCAGGATTAATCATCTCGATAAAATAAGCCCCATTGTGCAAAGGGATCCTCAGTAACTATTGGATTTAGGGGAATTGTTGAGTTCTTCCTTCTCCCTATGAAGATTTGGCATTCCTTGTAGGCCTTGACCAAAGAGTGTGAGTCATTAAATAGTGTAGGCCAAAAATATCTGGCACACATAATTTTGATGGTGGTGGTCTTTGCAGAAACGTGTCTGCCCACGGGACTGCTGTGAAAAATGTCTAGAATTTTATTTTCTTGCTCTATGGTGACACACCGCAAGAGAACACCATTGAAGTTCCTTTTGAAAAGGACTCCTTCGATGAGCGCATATCCACTATTCTGTAATCTGTAGAATCTTCTCTTCTAAGAAGGGAGGCCCGTCAGATATTTCCCAATCTGCATAAATCTCATCCTATTCACCAACCAGCAGCCTTCAGACTCAGGTTCATTCATCAAGATCAGCTTAGGTTGTTCCACTTCAATTGCCATTTCTTGATCATGCGCCAAATACTCACATAGTCCTCTCCCTCAAATGGTCTTTGTGGGCCTGACCTCAATGTCATAATCTAGGATCTTAGTAAGCCAGTTGGCCCTTTTCTCTGTGATTTCTCCTTCCATAATGTATTCACGCACACTAGAATGCGCAACATATACTACCACCTTGTTGCAAGATATGACCTATCGGAACTTCTTGAGTCCCTTAACAATGGTGAATGCTTTCCTTTCAATAAAGTTATAATTTGTGTCAAAATCCTTTAAGGTCCGAGAGTGGAATGCTACCAAATGTTCTCCCTTTCCTTCATCATCCTTCTGGGTCAAAACAGTAGCAATGTTGGATTTTCTACTGAATACATACATTATGAAGTCCTTTGATAGGTCTAGATTTACAAGCATAGGAGCTAAAAAAATAGCATCTTTAACCTTCTCAAAGGCTTCTCTGGCCTCTTTTGTCCATTTGAATAATTGATCCTTTTTGAACATTAGGGTAATTGGTCTAATTAGTCCTGCAAAATTAGAAACAAATTTTCTCACAAAATTTACTTTCCCCAAAAAAGGACTGAACTCCCTTCTTGTTGACTGGTAGGGGAAGCTACCTAATTTCCTTTACCCACTCCAAGTCAATTATGATTCCATCTTTAGACACCACGTGCCCCAATAATTTTCCTTGTGACACTCTGAAAACACATTTATTTTTGTTCAGGGATACCCCAAACTCCTAGCATCTTTTAAAAACCATTTCTAGATAGTCAAAATGGTCATCTTTAGACTTAGAGAATACAGTCAAATCATCCAAGTATATTAAGATAATCTTGTTGATCAATTCTCTAAAAGCAATATCCATTGCCCACTAGAAGGTAGCTCCTGCATTTGAGAGACCGAAGGGAATTTTTGTGTAGGAAAACATTCCCCACTTGGTAGTGAACGTTGTTTTATGTCGATCTTCCTCTTTTACCCGGATCTGGTTGTAGTTAGACAAGTCGTCCAATAGAGAAAACATTTCTGACCTAGTCACTATTTGCAAGATAGACTACATGTAGGGAAAGGG
>VDFB02392112.1:0-12994 GCA_007258455.2 Sequoia sempervirens | reverse complement strand
TGAATAGATGATAATTTAATGATGTCATTAGAGTGTCCCTAATTTTTGGATCAGGACTAAAATGCCATCTAGGGCTTCATTATTCCCTAAAGGTATCGGGACCCTGATTTTGAGGTATCTTAAATGGGCCCCTTTTTGGTGTTTGTGCCCCAAGTTGTATGACTTGGGACTAAGATGCCACCTAGGTCATCTTAGTCCCCCTTGAGTTATTTTTGGGATTTAATTTCAAATTTTGGCAGGATTTAGCCTCCTTTATTTAATGAATTCATATGATAGCTTGGTGTTATGTAAATTTAGGATATTAAGCATAGATGAGTATAAATACAAGGTTCATCCTCTCATTTTTTATACCTAGAAATCTAAGCATCCACGCATTCAAGTATTTAAGCATCCAAGAGCTATTCTATCAAGTATTTGGAGCCATCATCAAGATTCAAGCATCATTTCAAAGATATTCTTGCATCATGTGTGTTGTTGTGCTAACATTTGTGATGTAGGGTTTTGATTCAAGCAAGCAATTCAAGTCCATATCCATCAAGCATTCCCTTGATTCAAGATCCATATCCATTGCAGCCATTTCACACAAGTTTGCAAAATTTCTACAACAAGCAGAGCCTGGTGATAGTAGCATTGCATGTTGTTCATTCATCACTTTCTCATTATTCTATTTCATTTCTCAAGGTTTACTCTCCAACAAGGGGTTTGACCAAGGCAAACCCCCATTCACTAACAATCAACAATTTTTTCCCTTCTTCCATATTTGTGATTGTAGATCTAGGTTGAAGACTTGAAGATCATTTAGATTGTAATGTTGTAAAGTTGTAAAGTTGCATTACAAAGTTGTCATCTTCACGAAAACTCACCTATAAGACAAATCTGAAGGTTTCAGAACCTGAGATTAGAGGACAAGGAAGAGGATACATCTAGCCTCGGGACCCCGTTTAGAGATTTCAGAAATTCCAAAGGAGACTAAGACAATAGTAAAGGTGTCTTAGTCCTCTTGAAGTAATTTTTTGAAAAAAAAATAGATTCGGTTGTCATCTAAATATTTCACATCTGCCTCAAAAAATAGCAACAGGACTAAGACAATAGTAAAGGCGTCTTTGTCCTCCCTGACACTTTTTGGTATCTTCTTTACATTTCTAGAATCCTCACAACATCTCCATACTTCCCAAGTACATACCTCCTAACCCCGTGTTGCATATTTTCATTATTTGCATTCTTCATTTAGCTTGCATTGTTAGATTTTGTGAGTTGAGTGCTTGTTTGTCTTTTCCAAGCATTTTTTTGGTGGTGAACCCCTCAAAGCTAAAAAATCCCCCTCCTAGGTCATCCTAATTGTGAATTGACTCACCTTGTGAGGTTGATAGTCAATCCAATCAAGGTTCTTAGGACATTATTGAGTGTTTGTGGGAGAAGAGTGGTACCATTAGTCCACACTCCTTTTTCCCATACGAAACAATATATATCAAAGTTACCTATCAAATCAAAAATCATTTGTCTTATACAAGATGTGGAATTATTGAAACCAGACCATACATCTTATATGAAATGTTTTATTCCTTAAATTAGGCATAATCCTTTTTATCATGTAGTTATTGGTAGACAAGAAGATCTAAAAGCTTGTTGACTTGTTTGTTTCAATTAATCTTATCTTTTATCTGATTTATCTTATTTCATACTCCTAAGACACTCAATGATATCCACAAGTGATTAGAGTGATGATGATGGATTATGGTGTTTCTTTTTGTTGATTTTTATTTGTGGTTTGTCTTGGTAACACGATTGGGGAAACTAAGGTCCTTTTGCGTGATCGAGATTCTATTTAGCATAATATAAACATCCTATACAAGTTAAAAGCTAATATAATTCTTTCTTGCATTGAGATAAACATGGTCTATAGTAATTTCCTCACATGTTCCTACAAGGTTCCATTGTTGCTAATTGGAATCAGGACACTCTTTGTTTGACATGTCTAAATCTATGACAAATGGATACTACTGTCACCAAGGTGTTGAATGCACAAGATTAGAGGGGGGTGAATCGATTGTGCCTTAAACCTTCAAAAACCTCACACATTCATATCCACATTAACTTAATTAACCCTTTAATCTAGGTTTTGCAAAGATCATGGGGGATCCAAACTAGGCCCTTAAGGCAAATGAAAATCAGAAAACAACTTTCTAGGCAACCTTGGATATAACATTTGAATAAAGAATAAATAATTCTGGAAAAATATGTAAGAAAAAAAATTTATATCAAATTGAACGCAGTTTCTGGATATTCCCTTGGAAAAAATAAATCTATTTGGTGAAATTTTGAAATTTCAACATAGTAGTACTAAATTTTCAAGAAAAAAATAAAAAGCAAGTGTATCTATGACCAACCTAAGTACAAGAAAAAAAAAAAAAAAATTGAAACTATCAATATAAGTAGAGGACACATGCCTTGATGTGGTACATCTTCATAATTTTTGTAAAGCAAATAATTAGTACAATTTTTATTAGAAATTTTAAAACAATTTCAAAACCTATTTTGTTTGACCACCTTAACTTGGTCAAAACAAAATTTAAATCAAAATTAATTTTTTTATCCTATAGTATGGGAAGAATAGAATGTGCCACACCTTTTAGATTCAAAGAATGTGAAATCATTTGAGAATTATAGATTTTTTTCAATTAGCCTATGAATCAGGACTTTAGTCAAAATGCATGTAGAAAATAAATAATAGTTATCTATTTAATTCCATATAAGTCATATCTTATATTGATGGAAAGCTAGCAATTTTATCTATTGGTGTGGTGAAAAATAGGATCTTTCCCAAATGTAAGAAAATGAGAAGGATCACTTTACTTTTCAAATCCCAAATCACTTCAAATATGAAAAAGAAGATGCTAATAACAACCAAAAATCAATCCTAACTGTTATAGCAACTGTGAGGAATGATTTTAGAGCATAAAAAGAAGTGCACCTAGCCAAAAAATTGATGTTTTGAGATATGGAGGACTCATTCGCCTTCAGGGAAAAATGGGTCCTTTTAGGGTTTCAAAAAATTGATTTCAGGATCATGTACTTTGATGTCTACACTCTTGAAATCCATGTTATCAAGTTATGGAAGGTAGTATTTAGTTTTGTAGGGCTCTTTCTGTGTTCTTGCACCTTGAATGACAACTTTCCAACATTGACAATTTTGACAACTTTGATAATCTTTCTCTTCAACCTATAAATTTGCAATCACACACTCAAGGACATAAAAACTTGTTGATTTGTTAGTGAATGGTGGTTTTCCTCAATCAAACCCTTTCTTGGTAATTAAACCAAATGAAGAAATAAGATAATGAAGCATGAACATTGAATGATGCATTTAGAACCTTGCCATGATGATATGATCTTTGAATTGTTGTAATAAACACTTGACTTCTACCTTGAAATTCTGTGAAAATTCTCTTGAAGTGCTCTATAGTGCTCTTGTAAAGTATTAGGATTCTCTCCTAAAAATCTTGGGTGAAACTATGTGAATTAACCCCTTATTTATACTAAATTAGGAGATTAACCCCAAAATTCAAAGAACTAAGGCCAACACTAGATCTAGAAAGAAATATAATTAAACTCCCGCCAGAATGAAATTCAAAAATTAAGGTCTCTTTAAGGGAGGACCCATTCTCCACTAAATGTAAATGGGTCTTGACTAAGTTTCCAAGACCAAGCTTTGGGTAGTTGAAAGAGGGCCAAAAACCCATTCCAGAAAAACTGAGAAAAGAGGGTCCTGTTAAGGGAGGACCCATTCACCATCAAGGGAAAATGGGTCCTGGCTCAACTTACCAAGATCAATTTTTTCCCAATGAAATAATTTGATATTTAATTTATGATTATCGAGAGAGATCCTCGGGAGGTGTCAAAATTAAGTCCTAAAAAGGGGGGTTAATAACTCCACTTAACCACAATGGATTAGGACCACCTAGATAAATGTGAAAGTTCTTTAGAACACTTTAGAAAACTTAAACAAGGTATAAATTATGCATATTTTATTGAGAAAGGGCCCCATAAGGCTTTATTAAGCAAATAAGTCCTAGAAAAGTGTGAAAGTGTATTACAACACTTTACAATACCTCTGCAAAGGACAAATTAAAGCATGATTTAGTTAAATAAAGGTCATAAAATGCTGTGAATGTGTACAAGACATTACAAAACCACTGCAAGACACCATTAGTCTAGTTTTAATGTCAATTATCCAAGCAAACAAGGAAAAGACAACTTTTTTAGTCACTATAGATTGTTATGCAATTGAACTAGTCTGGACACTACAGTGTTATAACGAGCCAAAAAAATATTAAATGCACCCATTAGTGATCTATTATTTTGATACCAACTAGAGAAGGTTTAGCTATTGTTGAACTATGTTGGAGTTTTCCATATAAAATCATATGAATAGTCAATTTCCTCCTTAGGATCTCTCTTGATTGCTTTCACTATTTGCATAAGTTCACTAATGTGAGGATCTCATTTATATGACATGTTATGATTTTAAATATATTGCATATAGGTTAGTGGCAATATTATTCTATATCCCCATATTAAAACTCATGCAAGTTATCCATTTGGTACAATATATATATTTTATTTAAAAGTATTTGTTATTCGTTGTTGGCATCATTATTGAACTATGGTTTTAATATTAAAGGCATGACCTTATTTAAGTCTTTCCCCATTCTATGCATATTTCACCTTGTCACTCGGATCATCATTTTTGGGAGATCATATCTATGCATATTTTTTTGTGCTTTTCTAGGCCAGAGTCGAGAAATATGGATGTTCATTTTCTCTCATATATAAGACATGATTAATTTCAAATGAATGAACACACTTGTATAGCACTTTTTAAAGTATGATTCATCATTGAATAAATTCTATAGTGAAACAATACACTTGAGCTAGGGGTATATCTTAATCTAGATGGTCTAGGAATCTTGTTTAGGGTATCTAGATTTTTTTTGATATGTTAAAGCTTATAAGGTATTAATAATTTTGTAATATAAAATGGTGTATTTAATGAAGATAAACAATAGAGGTCTTCCAATCATGTTATAAAATTATACTCCACATTATGACCATTAATATGTTTTACTAAAATATAATCCAATGAAATTGTGATAGAAATGTTACAAGTTTATAAATAGTGTGATCACTTCTTACTATTTCTTCTTTAAATTCAAGCCATATGAAATCACATTATTATTAGGATAAAATCCTATAATAAGTTATATGGTGCTTCAAAAATTATGTGATAGTCTTGATAAGATATTATATATATTGTATATTTATCATTGTAAAGTCATAAATTTTAATTTGGCATATACCTTTGCAATATGATTGATATATAATCCTTCATATATTAATTTTCTTGTTGAAATATAAGGTTTCAATCCCTTATCTCAAATATATAAAATATAAGCTTTATTGGAAACCTTATTAGCATTTGGAATTCCAATATCTTTACCTTCTTGTCTTAAAATATGGATCTTTAGAAAGACTATATACAATAAGCATTTAAAAAAATGGGCATTGAAATATCATTGCAACACTAAAATATCATGTATTAAATTCCATGGGAATCAATTACTTTCTTGTAATGGGTGGCTATCATTCTTATAAACTATCTAGGGAGTAAACCTAGAAAGGATAACTCAACTGTTGCTTAAGTTTGTATGGATAATTACTATATGATTAGTAGTATGACTATTTTTCTCCTTGAAAGAAAAATGACAAATTATTCATACTTAAGTTCATGAAAATATCTTATTAGAATATTTTCTATATTTATGTGCAATAGTATATGCTCATTGGCAATTGACAAATGCATATTAAAATATTTTTTCTACATCAAGAAAAAAATTTGGTTGATTATTTTGTTACTGAATGTTGGTGATTCCATTTATAGGAAATATAACATAGATTATTTCTTCAAAATAAATGGTGCACGTGCTCTTACATGGATGGTGAAATTATTTTAAGAAAACTATCTTCTATGGTTTATTAATCAAACCCTAAAATACAAAAGTAGCTCTTGAAGAATCAATGTGGCTTTGAAGATTTATGGAAGAGCTTCAACTGGATACTTGTAAAAGTATCATGCTTTAATATATAATAACTGGAGTTATTTTACTCTTACCAAAGAATCTCATTTCCAAAAGAGAGAAAAACACATTGGATATCATGGGCACCTCACACAATAGCAAGTATTCCATCATAAAAAATTTTTCCAGTTCCATTCAAGAAAAAGTATTTGATCATAAAAGTTCTCTCCAATTCTATTCAAGAAAAAATATTTTATCATAAAAATTCTCTCCAGTTCTAGATTCAAGAATATGTATCCTATGAGCAAGAAAAATTATTGAAATATTAGCCATCACTTATCAAAACCTTTGTTCAATGATTGGCCTTAGGTGATTCCAATAAGGGGGATTATGCATAACACCACCTTGTGGATAAATCCTAGATATAAGACCTAAAAGGAATAGTATAAGACCTATAGGTATTATATGCTCCAAATTCAAATAAATTATTGACCTGAGGTGATTCCATTGAGTGGGAGTGTGCTTGTCATTGACACCACCTAGTGGCTAAATCCTAGATGTATAATTCCGAAGAGCATATATTCAATTTATTCTCCCTATAAATATTCCACTTAGAAAAGCATTGTATTTTCCTAAAGGCACGTTGTATTAAGTCCTATGGACACTATGTAATGAACTTGGGGTGAGGTTGATTTGAGGAGACCTAGGCTCCAATAAAAATCTTTATAAAACCTCATATATAACATCATTTTTAGAATATGGGGATTATAAATTAAGAAAAGATGATTTTCATGTAGTCCAAAATACATGACTTTCATTTTTGCATATATTTGTGTCCATATTTATCATTTTAAAAAGAAGGCCTTTATTATTGGGGTACTTCATTTTTTCTTTTATAGAAATTTCCATGTGATGCCCCCTACTAATATTAAGGGGGGGTGTTAGAACATAATGTTTTAGGGGTCATACCTTTATAATATTTATATAATTTTCTAATATAATGTTATTAAACCTTATATATTATATGCTTTCTTAAACATATCTCATTTAAAATAGTTATAGAATAATAACTATTGTATTAATAATTATTTATGAATGGTTATTTTGAAGAGTTGTGACTAATACCCTTTAAGTTATTATGTGACCCTTTCTCCTAATTATCTAGTGAACTATATCACTATGCACATGAGGTATTATTGGTCATGTGGAAGTATGTAGAGGAGCATTCCTAGGTTCGATCTATGTTATAATATGCCAATATCATACATGTTTTAATAAAATGATGTTTTGTGGGGTTATTTACTCGAAAGGGTTTTCCCCATGTATATCTTGTCTAATGTGTAAAATCTATGCTTGTATGATTCTCAATTTATTTATTTTAAATCTTGCTTATAATGATTAGTATCCTAAGATCCTATATTCCAACACGCTAACTAGTTTTTTTAGTGAATTTGCAACATTCTCTTGAGTGTCAAGCTTTTGTAACTTGACTTTACCATTCTCCACCATTTTATGAAGAAATTTATATTGCACATAAATATGATTGGTATAAGCATAAAATATGGTATTTCTAGCCAAAAAATAGCACTTTGAATATCACATCTAATTTAAACAACTTGACAATTAAAAATAACTCTTGAACATGGTCTCTTAACCATATTATATTTTTTATAGGCATGTGTAGCAACCAAATACTCTAATTTAATAATTGTTAAGAAATGGATCCTGGACCTCAATCTCTCCATCCATTCCTCCTCATCATCTCACTCCTTGTGGGTCCGGGTGTTTGCTTTGTTGGGATTTAGACTGACCTGTAAGAATTAGTCTGCCTGCAGGAAACATCCGATTTTGAGGTACAAATTGGCCCTTGCATCAGAGTTGCTATGGCACTGGGGCCGGGCTGCACTGCTGCATCTCACTGAAATTAAGATACATATCTAATGAAATATTAATACCTAGTAGTAAAGGAATACTCATTATTTTATCATCACTCATACGAAACTATTATAAAATGGTGTCAACATACTTAATTTAAATAAGCTAGAGCTTTATACGAAATTGGTCCCTAGTGATTTCCATTCCCAAAATGAACTTTGTTACCCCTAGATCATTCATTTAAAATATAATAGAAATTTAAAAATTTTAAGCTCCTTAATTATTGCCTTGTTGTTACCAATAAATAGAAACTCATTCACTTACAAGATAATAAATAAAATTTTATTATTAATAAATTGAATGCAAACACTTTTATCATCTTTAATTGTATAAAATCCCAACTTCAAATCAAATGATTAATATTTTTTTTTTGGTATCTCAGGACATCCCCGCGACTCAAGCCCAACGTGTTCCCTTTATAGGGAAAGCTTGAGGCAAGACTAGTCCCTAGAGCCACATGCTAATTATCACCCACCCCAAGTGTGCATGGTAGGGTAAATCATGGGGTGAGCTATGGACAATGATTTTGGATTACCCAAATGCTTTAAGCTCCTTCTAGGGTTTTTCACCTAAAAGGAGAAAGTTTGAGGTCCAAAATGCAAGTTTCTACACTCAAGAATAATATAAATAAGATTTAATGCATCTAATTATGATGTATTAATGCATTGATCTGAAAAGGAAATGATTTAATGATGCTAAACCTAAGAAATACAAGTATTGGAAAAACAACATGATACAAAAACACACCTAAAAATGTAAGTAAATGATGAAATAGTGGAATACAGAATTGGAGGTGCACAGGTGTAGAAAATATGATGTATGGAAGGAAATGGAATCTAAAACATGGCCCAATGACTGAAATGTATTTCGCGGACACCTTACATGAAATTTGCGGAGTGACTTAGTCTGGTTGAGAGGAAGGCACTGCCAATGAGCGACGATTTTCCGGTCGGGCATCAAAAGTACCGAAACCGGTGGCGGTGGGACTAATTTTCCACTAAGTGGTGAGCTTAATTTTCTATAATTACAGGAATTTGGGACTGACATGATATCTGTAGCTTCGATTACCGCCTTACCACCGCTTTTACTGATAGAAATTTCGATCTTGATTTCCTGATGGGATAAAAGAGTCTCAAGCAGATTAGGTCTTTTGACTTGAATGACTTTATTGATAGATTGTTGACCCTTTTCAACACCTATTTCTTTGACAAATTTTTCCACCACAAAGTATACAAGCAATGAAAAAGGACATTACAAGGGGAAAAATGGTTGAGGGTTAGAGTATAGGGGTTTGCCTTTGTCAAACCTCACTTTGGTAATCAAACCCTAGATAATGAAATGAAATAAGAAGAGAATGATAAATAAACAACATGCAATATCACAAACTTACAAAACTCTTGGTGTAGAAATATAAAGATATGCAATGAAGTGCTCTAATGGATGACTTGATTATGCTTAGAGTGCTTGAATGCTTGAGAATGATTAAGTTAATTGCTTGAGTGAATTCTTGAATGAATGGGGGTTAAAATGAGAGGAAAAACCCTTATTTATACTTGATCTTACTAAATTTCCTGAAAATAACACATCACAGGCTAACCTCAAGGGTTAGAGAATGAAGTCCTGCCAGAAATTTGAAATAATTTTGATTTTTGTGCCAAAAAGGACAGTCACCCCTATTGGAAACTTAGTCCCACTTAAGCAAATTAAGTGGGTTTTGAGAATTAAAGTGCATTAAATGTTGTCTAACGGGAATATCCTAAAAAACACACTTAAGGAGGGCTAGAAAATGTATTAAGGGGTCATTTAAACATGATAAAGGGTTGAATTAGTGATGATAAGTCTAGAAAAGCATGAAAGTGGGTTACAACACTTTGAAATAAGACAAGTGGTAAGTGATAAAAAGGGGTTATTTAGGTGAATTATGATGAAAGGGTCCTAGAAAAGTGTGAAAGTAGGTTACAACACTTCACAACACCTTTAAAAGACATCCTAGAAGTCTTAATGATTCACAAGGGTCCAAGACCTAATGTGAATGTGTTGGCCACATTACAATATTAAATCTCAGAAAAATCAAGGCAAAGTCCATAAGAGGGACTCAAGTGAGCATAAAAATTTCAACTATACATTTTTTGGTGACACATTAAGCCCCCACTTTAGTGAGAGGATGAACTTGCTTCAAACTCTCACTAAAGTAGTCCAACATGCACATCAATAGGGATCCAAATGCACACATGTTGGTAAGATGAGATACCAATAATAAAGAGGGATGATCAAACCCCCAAGATCATGATCCCAAGGAAAAACAAACATAGGCATAAAGGACCACACATGAAAATGATGAAAAATAATGAAGCTTTGATTGTTTTTCCAGCTCGTTGTGGATCAAATCTAGGCTATTTGTTTGAGTAAAAGGAAATGTGTACTCACTCTGGGGTGACCGAACTCATGGCTCTCCACTGGGTGAGAAGGCCCAAGTATACTCACTCTAGGTCCATGAAACCTCTAGTTTTCCATGGGGTGAGAAATCCAAAACATACTCACTTTGGGGCCATAGAACTTCTGGTTGTCCGTGGGGTGATAAATCCCAAAAGGTGGCTATGGGGAAATTCATGCCTCAGAATGGGATTCCTGCTCAACCATATCAAAGTTATACCTCCTGATAACTTTAATAAAAGGGCCTCCCTGAGGCAATGTATTTCGATGCTTCGGAACAGAAGCAAATATTTTATGTCACCAGAACTCATGAACAAATGTAATGAGTACTAGGAGGCAATACAAGCGATTATTTATATACAAAATTGGCCATATAAATGAAAAATGCACAATATGCACAAAGAAATGTTCAAATGAGTCTTGTTTAGTTCTAATGTACAAGGGTCTAGTTAGGAACGTATGCTGTCTAATAATGTCTCTCAAGGAAAGGGATAATCAAAAGAATAAAATATTCACAACAGGGATGCAACTATCACATCCAGTTACAAGAGGAATGTAATATACTAAGATAGATCAGCATGCTTATAAAAGGGCGTCATGCAATATCATCACAAAGTGACCAAACATATTATGAAGTAACAAGGCTACAAGGAACCAAAGAAAAAGTGGAAATGAATAATGCCAATGCTTAATACCCCACTTTAAAAGGAATTATACACATTGCTTTTAGCGAGCAATTACTTTAAAGTAGCAAATGAAAAATTCCAAAAGAAACAAGACATGAGAGCCAACTTGGAAAGCCCCTATACCAAGACATATGTTTCCGAGTAAGGCTATGTCATGCGAAGGAAAAGGAAAAAACCAAATAGGGGTTTCCCCCAAAAGGAACACACCAAACACATAAGGGATCTATGGATTTGGGGTCAGTATGTTTGTTGCTGCAATGTTTTTATTAAAGAGCTTGGAACTTCCATCATTCCCTAAATACATAGAACTGGAAGAATGACACAAAGAGAGTGAAAACAAAATAAAATCCATTTTGGGTCAACATGGAAGAGACATTGCAGTCTTGACACTTTGCATTGTCCCCAAAAGTAGAAACACAAGCGAAAAGAAAATAAAAAGGTGAAAGAAAAGGAAAATATTCTGGGTCAACATGAAGGAGGAAGTTCAGTCTCAATGCCTTTAATCATCCCCAAAATGAAAACACAAGAAAGGAAAAAGTAAAAAAAGGAACCATTTGGGTCAACATGGAAGAGACATTGCGGTCTCAACACTTTGCATCATCCCCAAAAGTAAAAACACAAAACAATGGAAAAATCAATGTACGACAAATAGAAGAATGAAGGTACAAATAAAATAAGTTCACAAGAGAGGGGGGAACATCAAACATCATGTTACGGGGGAACACGATACACATACATAATTACACCAAAGAAAAGAAAAAAGGAAAAAGGCTAGTAATGCAAATGTAAGTCATGCATCAAACAAGTCATCTGCTTCCCATTGTCAAGTAGTAGAAATGGGAGGGTAAACAACATGGCTAAGGGACAAGGACAAATGAATTACTAGGACAAGGATAACAACCTCTTGCCCCTACTGAGTGTAAGGCAAGAATCAAACAAGTCATCCGCCTCCCATTGTCAAGTAGTAGAAATGGGAGGGTAAAGAACATGGCTAAGGGACAAGGAAAAATGCATTACTAGGACAAGGATAACAACCTCTGGCCCCTACTGAGTGTAAGGAAAGAATGAGCCAAGATAGATGATGGGAAAGATCATGCAATAGTGAGAATGGAAAATTCTACAACTATTTCATGACGAGGTTGGTGATAGGATACTATGGGATGACAGGAAAATAGTCGATATTAGTGAAGTGATACTTACTCATTATGTTCTTCAATGTTCGACACTCATCAGTTCAGTGTCCAAGAACATGATGATATTTACAATAAGGTACATTGGAATATTTAGGATGGATTACCAACCTATTCATGGGTGGTAATATAATGAGACCTTTGTTTAAAAGAATTTGGAGTTTCCTTTCATATTCAGGTGGTGGATGGAGAGGAAAATTTAGTTTTTTTAATTTGTAAGGGGGTGATCCCATAATAGTGGTTTACAATTTTTGGCTAAATTGGACACTGAAATAATTTTTTTAACTAAATCTTCACTTTTGGGCACCTATAGCGGCTAAACCGTGAGGAATTTGGAGATGATGCAAACTAGAGTTTCATGACATTTTGTCTATAGATTCTAAATATATTTTTTTCAATTTTTTTGGAATGAGATTGCACTTCTTTTTCCATCTCCCTCAAAAACTAGTTTTTTTCAGAAAACAACATTTTTAAAAAGTGACGCTCACCATATATTCTGGGAGATTCTGATTTTTTCTGAAATCACATATTTTTAGAAAATATAATGATTTAAGCCTTAAAAAGTTATATTTACAGAATTCCAATTGAAGAGGGTTTGATCAAACTACCTTAGATCAAACCACCTTGGATAGAACCCCACTAGTTTTAAACCATACCTATAATAGAGTCTCCTTTA
>VDFB02392111.1:0-12626 GCA_007258455.2 Sequoia sempervirens | reverse complement strand
AGTCTCGTTTGAGCATTCGTTTTAAACCCAAAATGAAATTCAGTGAGGTCCTAGAGAATAAAGTAGAAATCATAAGAAATTGGGTTATAATTGCCCTAAAGCATTAAACGCTTGTTACAATCATAAAATATTAAGATGGAAATGCTTCTTCACTTTAGCTTCATGTCATCCAATCCTGCAAAACTCAGTTAGTCTAAGAACTATAACAATGTTAGAGGAATGTTAGTTCTCTGATGAAGCAAAAAAATTAAAACACATGCTAAAAAATGATGATTAAATTTCTTACCAAAGTTGGGCATCACTATTCACAATAGCGTCACTCTAGTGAACTAGGGCATCACTCTAGTGAATTTGGGCCTCGCAGTGTAGACAAACCAAAGAGCATGATAGTGTCACAGTTTGGTCAGACATCACCATTTTCAAATTTTTGATACCTCTATAAAGTATTAGTGTGGTTGTTTATTTAATTAGTGGTGGTGCATTTAATAGGAATCACTATTTGTAATGACAATAGCATTGTTGTAAGGTGACGCCCTGTAATGGTGTCACTAATATTATTCTGGGTGTCACTCTTTCCTGCAAAAGTCAAAAAGATGAAATTCAAGATAGAAATTGATTAAATTTGATTGATTTTCCCTCCTTTTGGTGCTAGAATATGACTGAGGATATTAGTATGGGTTTATTATGCTTGATCCATGAAGAATCAAAGCATATTCATGACACTAATACTTAGTCTAAATGAGATCATTCAAATGAAAGTTAAACTAATCACTCATTAAAACAAAGCATTCTCAATTATGAAAATGTTTTAAAATGTCTATTCTAACCCATTTGAAACTTATCTTGTTGCAGGATTGGTGTCGTGTTGATGTGAAACAATGACCCCTTCCTAGTCCCATGATCAGTGAGCTTGTTCCAATCAACTCTATTGAAGAGAATCAATGAAACGGTTGTGAGATGTGAATGAAAACATGATTTATGCTAAAATGAGTATGATGCACAAGTTAATCTAACATGATTTAATACTAAAAGATGTAGATATGCAATTGCTAAGCTAATCTAAATGAGATTGAAACTAGCAAGATTCAAACCCTAATTATCTAATTAGCTAAATGGATGCATTATGGAAGCCACAAATGGAAGCTAAGCTATTATGCAACTAATTTAAACTAAAATATGCTAAATGTGTGTAAATTATGAGTGTGAGTGTGAGTGATTTCAACATGAGTTTGCTTTGAAAGATGGATCCATTTGTCTCCAAATAGTGCTTTATTTATAGGAAAGAAACTAAGAAATGAAGGGTTGAGATTGAAAAAGCTAATCAATTGTCATGGATGGAGGAAATTGGAGACATGGATCATGGATTCTCATCAATGGGTAAGAATGCAAGATGAGATTTAATCAAGGGTTCTCATTCCTTCCAAACAAGCACACTTTTAACCTTTACAAGAAGTCAAAAGTTAACTTGCACATGAAGTCACAAGTTAGCTTGCATAGGAAGCTCAGTGAGAATATTCCATTTTTCAAATGATTGGAGAAGAGATAAGGGTATTTGCAGGATCATCATGGAAAAAGTAGGCCCTTAAGTGGAAAAAAATTCAGAAAAAATAGAGTTAGGCAACTTGACATAAAAATTTGAATAAGTTATCTATATTATTTCAAAAATATGTAAAAAATAGAATCTATAGAAAATTGAATGTAGTTTCTAAACTACTAGGTTTGTTTAAAAAAAAAATCTATTTGGTAAAAATTTGGAATTTCAATGCAGTGGTACTTAAATTTTAGGGAAAAAAATAAGAAGTAGGTGTCTATCTGACCGCCCTAACCACAATAAAATGATAATATTTTAGATATAAGTAGAGGAATCATGCCCTGATGTGATGCATATTTTTTGGTAATTTTTTCCAAGTAAATAATTAATTATGAATTTTTTATTACAACTTTTTAAAATATAAAAGCTCGTATGTCTGACCACCTTAACTTGGTAAAAAATTCATGAAATTCTTTTTTTTTTTGTAATATTATAGTATGCAAAGCATATAATATGATGCATATTTTGGATTCAAAAAATGTGATACCATTTGAAAGCTATAGATGTTTTTCAATCAACCTATCAATCAAGACTTTAGTCGTAATTTGAATAGAAAATGAATAATAATTACTTATTAAATTCAAAGTAAAGCATAATTTATATTGGTGGAAAACTTAGAATCTCCTTTAAAAATCCTTTTCGTTTCATCAATTTTGGGTAAAAAAATAGTCATCAGCCACATACCCATCATATTGCCACTGTTTCGCCCATCATGATCCTGCACATACCCATAATATTCTTTGGAATATTCTCATGGGTGAGGGAAATAAATATTTAGCAAATTAAAACAATTTTTTAATTGTACAAAAAGGGAAATAATATTCCATGGGAATATTCCTTTTGGAGGAATCTACAAAGGAGGAATATTCCCTTGGAATATTCCTTTGCAAGTGGGGGAGAATTAGATTTATTAGTAATTTGATAATTAAATAAAGTTTCAATTATGCAAATTAGGGGAACTAGGATATTCATTAAATTATTTATTTATTTAATGGAAATGGGAAGTGATATGGTATTTAATTAAATAACTTAGGGTTATTTAATTAAATAAGAGGACTTTAGGGATTAAATTAAGTAATTTGATTTATTAAATTTAATGAGATGAAATGTTAGCATGAAAGGGATTGAATTAACCCGATTAGATTAATTATGTTAATATCTATGCAAATGATATAATTAATTAAATATCTAGGCTAATTTAATCAATTAAGAAAAAAGATGATGGGTTTTAGGAAGAAATTATGTTAGTTAGCCAATGTGATCCATCAAGACATTTTTAAGTGTCTATAGTATGTAGCATCAAGATACTTAATGTTAATGACCAAAAGAAATAAAAACACAAAAAATAAAAAATAAAAAGAGGTGGACCAAGCCTCGACTGTTTGTCTCACATGTTGTGGATAAGATCTAATCTTGTTTGTTTGGAATGCATGCTCACTCTAAGGAAACGAAACTTCAGGTTGTTTGTTGGGTGAGTATCCAAAAAGGGTGGCTTACAAGTGGAACATGATGTCCACTATGCAAACTAGATACATGCTCACAACCTGGCTAGTGGAACCTCAAGTCATCCACTAGGTGATCCCCCAGATAGGTGAGACAAAAATGCACATGGTCAGTATGTGCTCACTCAAGTGGCTATGGGAAAGTCACACCTAAGTTTGGGTCCCATATGTAAAATCATACCAAATCCATACCTCCTGATAACTTTGATAATGTACCACACAACAATTTAATTCAATGTCCATGAGGCAAGTAAATTTTTTTGTTGTGTGGTCTCACAACATGCCCCAAGACTGAAAAGACTTGGGGACCCAAGTGAAAAAATGTGTAAATCTTATGGTAGGAGTTAGTGAAATTGGAAGATCACTGGAAGTGAAAGAGAAAATATTTGATAATACAGTATTTCGTATTGTAAGTGTTTTGTACACTAGATACCAGGTACTGAAAACACGAAGAAGGAAAAAGGTAATGTAAAGTTTTAGTGGAAGGTTCTAGTCTGGTATGAAGCATTCTGGTATAAATTGTTTCGGTATAGTGGAGTTTTGGTATAACTGAGGTCCGAGAAAGTAAGTGGGTAAAGCTAAATACCAGGTACTGGGTACCGAGTTGTAATGTAGATAGAAAATGTGAAATTTTAAATAATTTGTCTAATGATCCTGGTGATCTGGTATTGGGATGAGGATTTCTGATATGCTTTTAAAAGGCATGTTAATTATGAGATTTTTGTACTCACATTGGAATAATGGTTTTATTTACATGAGAAGTTATAACTATATTTTTTAAAAGGGATTTAATGTGTGGAATTTGTGATTGTAGGAGACACAGATTGTGATGCAAAGTTCAGGTATGGACAGTTAGGAAAACTTGAATCATGGATGGAAAAATTTTCAATCTAGTTCGATCACTCTGGCAGGTGATAATGCAGATGGGTTTGAGTCCACCGAAATGTTGGGGATCTTGGTATTTCACATGTAGTGAGAACAAATGCTAATTTTTGGGAGAACCCATTCTTGAGAGTGAAAGAACCGGAGCCAAGTGAAGTGTAGGGGGTAAAAATTCCACCTTATCATTCTAAATATATGAGAAGCCCCTACATATTATTATGATTCGAAGTATCATCCTAGTGAAGATTCAAAATGAAAAATTAGAACCTGAAGAGCTTCAATGAGTAATTGGAGTTGAGTTCCATTGAATTCAATTGCAATTCTCCTATTGGTCACAATATTCCACATGCCTTGATGAGATTGGTCCCTTGGATTTCCTCTCATGTATTTGTCTTATGTTGTCTTAGCCTTGTGTTCTATAAAAGGCTAGAGGATCCTCATTTTTATTTTATGTTTGGAATTTGTGGATGTTAGAGGAGCATAAACTTTTAAGTTTTTTTTTTTTCCCTATTTTTTGAACCATTCCGACATAAAACTTTGTATACATGTATACATTAATTAATATCAGAGCTTATTAGATAACTACCTATCTCATTATCTTTTGGAGTTTGTTTTTGTTAGTTTAGTTGAACAAGACTATATGCTATGTCGTTTAAGGGTACATACAAAACCTACTCAGTGTCCAGAAATGAAACACTTCTCTTTAAAAGCTTGCACTGTTTTATATGTAGCGGTGAAGCAATTTGGTGAAGTATAAAGTGGTTTTCTTTGTTTTAATTAATTCTTTAGGGAATCCATGGAGAATAATTGGGAGAAACTTTTATTTTTTCAATATTTTTTATACTTTGTTTGAAAATGTTTCAAAAGTTTAAATGAATGGAAATAATTTTGTTGAAAATCCTTTGTTTTCCATATGATTGTTGAATTATTAATGTTAAATCTACTTAAGTGATAGAAAATAATTTGTGATATTCATGAAATATTATGGAAAATATTTTGGTTTCATGATGTCTGAACTCATTGTTTCAATTTGGAATGTATATCTAAAATATTCAAAGAACAACCATAGTCTGTTTCAGATTTTAAACAACAATATCACATCATTACCCAAGAGTGACCCTAGTGCAACCATGACCTAGTTATCAGAGACTTTGGATTGAATGAAATCCAATCTTTGTCTTGTAATGCAAAATTTCCCCTTAGGTTGTCTTTGTTCCATATCTTTCAAGAAGGATAGGCTCTTTGCAGTCTTGTCTGTGAAGAATTTATTCACCCTATTTTTTGTGAGTAAAATCATCGTCAACACTTTTCATGCTTGAAACTCATGGACAAAAAAATGGCACCACAGGAAAGAAAAGTTTATTATGCAAGGTGGTCATATAATTGTTACTATAAATGCAAAATAGTGTAAGGTACATTCAAAGGGATTTTTTTTAGTTCATGTAAGGTCTCTTCCTAGGGAGCATCATGCCTAGTTTCTCCAAGAGAGGACAAGTCAAATAATATCATTCTCTCAGTGGAAATCAAATCCAATGATACCACCAAGAAAAGGACACATCATAAGAAGAAAGAAAATTGCACAATGAAACATGAGTGTCGATGTATGCCTCCATTTTAAAGAGGTTGCTAACACCATTGTTGTGAGAAATTGCTTTAAAGTAGAAAAATAAATGAGAGGTTATTCGAAAAGTTCTATACCAAGTCATATGTTTCCGAATGAAACTACATCATCGATAAGGGGCTGTCCCAAAAAATCAGTACGTCAGATGTGAGCCAACTTAAGGAATGTTGTCCACTTCCCAAGCTTGCTCGTATATATACATGGAAGGTAGTCAACTAGCCAAAAGAGACAATAACAAGTGTCATATGAGGACAAGGCTACCTAATATCTATGATCTCATTCTCTTGTGCTATAATATCTTCCCAGGGAGGATGAGGAGAAGGACAAGCAAGACTTTCATTATTCTCAATGATTGCATCTTCCTTCACTAAGATACCTTTGTCATTAATAGGAGAGGTATCAGGAGAAAATAAATTATGATCATCATGGTTATCTATGCTTGTATTCTCTTCTATCACATCATTCCCACAAATAGGAGAGATAGAAGGGGGTGTATGTTTAAGGAAAGCATCAAATTTTTCATTCTCTTGTACTAAGAGACTCTCATAACTAGGAAATGTATTAAAAGAATGACTAACATGCTTATTGACTAAATTTTTCTTTGTAAAATTGGAAAGATAGATACTAACAATTTTGAAAAGTAATCTATACAAACTCAAAATGGAAAGACTTAAAATGCAGCATAATAAGGGTATGTGTAGGATCATCATGGAAAAAATAGACCCCTAAGTGGCAAAAAATTTAGAAAAATCAGAGTTAGGAAACTTGACGTAAAAATTTGAATAATTTATCTATATTATTTCAAAATTATGTATCAATAAAATCTATAGCAAATTGAATGTAGTTTCTAAACTACTAGGTTTATGTAAAAAAAATCTGTTGGTGAAAATTTGAAATTTCAATGTAGTAGTGCCAAATTTTAGGGAAAAAAATAAGAATATCCTCGGCCACCCTAACCACAATAAAAGATGATAATATTTTTTTTATAAGTTTTTAGATATAAAGTAGAGGTTCGAGGTTTCGTCTTGATGCATACTTTTTGTAATTTTTCCAAGTAAATAATTAATTATGATTTTTATTACAAATTTTAAAAATATAAAACTTGTATGTCTAACCACTTTAACTTGGTCAAAACTATAGGGTAGTCAGTTCTTTTTACAATCCTATAGTATGTGAAGCATAGAGATGTGACACATATTTTAAGATTCAAAAATGTGATACGTTGAAAGACATAGATGTTTTCAAAATCAACCTATAAAGTACTGAAAAGAGAAAGATGTTTCAGTGGAGGATAGCTTGTTGTTTGTTTGGGGTGCAGGTAGGCAGTGGGCAGGAGATGAGATCTCATGCAAAGAGCTTGCTGAACATGGGGTGAAAATTCCGTTGACATGCACTTGTATCCTTATCACCACTTTTTGGCCCATCATGAACCTGCACATACCCATAACCTATAATAAAATGTGTAAATGCAATTTTTAGATTCTCAACAAGGCAATTTACTGATTAAACTATGAAACAATCTAAAAAATAAATATTGTAAATGAAAATTTGGAATTAAGAAATTCACTAAATGAACAAAATTAAGCTAGATGTAATGAAATGAATGAAACAAAAACTCAACCAACTGAAACAAATATCTGATGACAGCAAACAGAAGCACAAAAATGTTTTTAATGTTGTAAAAGCTAGTTTTAGGTTTGATCTAGGACTAATTCACCCAGAGGGGAATATGAGTCCTAGCTAGAGTTTTTGAAGGGTTCAAATGCTAAAAAATACACAACATAGAATTCCCATAAAGTAGGAAAAATAACCTACACATGGACTAAATCACCCAAAGGGGCGAATGAGTCCTGAATTAGGGTTTTTGCACCCAATTCAACAAATTTTGAGTGAATGTTAGGTTTTTTAGCTTGAATGTTGTATCAATATGTGCAATTATAGATTTCAAGTGAAATTCAATTATGCAAGAGGAAAAAATGCAACATATATGCACTTTTACAAATGCAAAATTTAGAAACCCTAGATGCAAATTAACTAATGCAAGACATAATTCAACGTAAATGTAAGATAGATCTAAGACTATGATGCACTCCAAATCAAAAAATAAGTTTTTTGAAAGGGTAGGTTCACCAAAATGAAATGAAGAAAATCGGTGCTCTATGTTTTGGGAGATAGAACTAAAGGGGGAATTAGAATTCCTCCACCAATTTGCTTCAAGTTTCATTCAAGGAAACCTTAGAGATCTCAATCCAAGGATGGAATGAGGGAAAGATATCTGAAATAAGGTGTCCTAGGGTGTGTTTAAAGGCTAAAAGGGGGTTCACCACCAAGCAAGGGCTTGGAAATACAAGAAATGAATGCAATGTGCTAGTTTATCTCTAAAACCTAAAGAATTAAGAACTTGAAATCAAAATAATAAAAGAGAATGGAATAGAAAGGTAACTAGAAGTAAGATGTGATCAAAACAAGCTTCAAAACTCTAAAATTATGAATTTTAATAATCACTAGGACACATACACCAGTTTGGGGGATTTAGTACCTGACTAGATTTTTTGTGCCAAAACTAGAATCTATCAGTAACTAATCTGAATCTCCTGAAATATGGAAAAAGGTAGTACTAGGACTCATATGCCACAAGTGGTGATTTAGTCCCAGTATTACAGTTTGGCTAAAATTGTGGTACTCTTTGGTGATCTCTTGTAGCTTCCTTATTGCCAAATCTTTGAGTTAGAAGCCCTGATTTGCAACCTGTAGGTGACTTTCTGTGATCTTGCAAGTAAGGAGACAACTCAGAAAAATTTCTTCAATCTTGCAACTTACTCTCCAAAGATCCTTCAAGCTCCAAAATGCCTAAATCTGCAATCACACATGTAGAGAGAGGGAGAAACTTGTTGATTATTAGGAAATAGGGGTTTGCCTTGGTCAAACCCCATTTAGGTAATTAAACCTTATGATGAAATATTGAAAGATGAACATGAAACATGAAATATGAGACATGAAAAATGATACCTTGAATAAATTCTTGAGATGTAAATCAACAATCTAACATGAAGTGGCCATGTAGAATGTAGATTTTGATCTTGAATTAGAAATAGAACAATGCTTAATCTTGGATCTTGAATGCTACATCACAATACTAGCTCAACAACATGCTTGATGCTTTTTGTCTTTGACATAATGAAGAATCTTGAATTGATACAAGAGTCTTCATCAAATCTACCCTTGAATGCTCTTGAAATTCTCTTGAATACACTTGGGAACTCTTGTGAAGGTTCTCTTGATTGCTTATGAGGTTCTATGATTTCTTAGATGTTGAAATGATGAAATGACCTTGTATTTATACTTGTTTATACCAAATTTCTCAGAATTATAACACTACAAGCTGACATAGGATCTAGGAGGATAAAATATTGCAAGAATTGAGTTTAAAATGGGTCTTGAATAGATGTGTGATTTGTAGATCTAGGTTGAATATCCATTTAAGAGAAATATTGGAGAAAGTTGTCACAACGTTGTCATCTTCATGGAAAGTCACCTATAGGTCAGGATTTAGAGTTTTAGACTAAGAGATCGAAAGGGAGAGAAGTTACAAAAGTTCACTAGAGGATACAAGAGTTTCAGATCAACCCATATTTTGTGACTAAATCACCAAGACTAACATATGAGTCCCAGTATACCACATTTTAAAAATTTTCTATAGATCTTGCTTTACCAGTTACAAATTTTGGATTCAACCTGAAACCTTAAACTAGGACTAAATCACACCAACTAGTGTATGAGTCCCAGTGTGCTTCAAAAGTCATAATTTGGGGATTGTAGACCTTGTTTCCAGAATCTTTAATTTTCTAGGTGCACCTTTGTTCATTCTGAATTATTATTTTGATTTTTAGTTTCATATTCTAGGTTACATGGTTAGATTTACACATTGCATTCATTTCCTTCTTTCTAAGCCTTTGCTCAGTGGCGATCCCCCTTTTGTCTTTAATAACACCCAATGGAACCTTATAGCAAAACCCTTATCTCAATTCAACTATTAGATTGAGATCTCTAGGGTTTCCTTGAATGAAACAAGACTCAAAATAAGGCTTCTTAAGTTTTCAATCTCCTAATTTAAGGTGGATACACCCTATTTATTTGTGTTCAGAGCATATATAAATTTAAGGACCTTTTCCCTGACCCCTTTCATAGATCAATCCTAATGGTACCTTTTCTTTGCTTACTTTAAAATCTATGAATTCAATAAACATAAGGTGAAGGAAGACCGTGTGACCATATTAAAGATTTGTTAGGGAATTTTAAGAGATTTCCAATAGAAAAATGTGCCTCATGTGAATTTTCCCATGAATATTGGGGTTTTGAGCCTTAGGATAATTTATGCACCTCTCTCAAGGATCTATTTTAGCAGGCATCCATTAAAATCTGCAAAAAACTAAACTCACATAGGGGTTAGCACTTCACAAATTTAACAAAATACCTCTATGAAATACCTTGTAAAATGTTTAAAACATGCAACAAAAAGATGAAAGCAAGCTAAAAGCATCATGAAAACAATCACAAGTTACCTATTCCATAGTTGGATTGGTGTCACATGTGCTAGTGACCCTTTCCCAACCCTTGATCAAAGCTCAAATTGATAAAATGCCAATGGAGATGATGGAGTGAAATGATGAACAAGATCAAATCTCAAAGAGAGTAACCTTGCATGAAATTGTGAAGATTGTGAAGGATTTGCTTGAGGATGATGCTTGTATTTAAAGATTTTCAAAATGTTGAATGTTGAAGAGGGACCAATGTGGGATAAAAATCAAGCCAATGATAGAAGGACACTTGTCACCATGTGATTAGTTAATGTGTGTGCAAGATTTGGGAAGAGTGCCCAAGAGGGGGAAAATTTGAATTCAAATTTGCAATAAATTTTGAGAGGGGGACAAGAAAGAGGAGCAATAAATGCCCTGTTTGACTTGTCATGTTGAGGAAAATGAGATTTTAATAAATCAATAAAATTGATTTATTGTGCAAGTGGCTAGGTCTAGATAATGCAAGTGGGATGTGATTAGTATTAGATTAGGATTAGATGAAGATTATGTTGATTAATGCTGATTAGATGATATGACATTTTGGACCTAAATTTCTGATTTATTTAAATCAGAAAATGATGGAAAAATGTATGATTTGGATTTGATTTAAATAAAGTCCTGATTTATTGGATGAATGGAATATGATTATGCATGATGTAATTTTAACATGTCTACATTTTGCCCCTCTTTGAAGCAATGTACTTGTTGCGTTGGTTCAAAGAATAAACTTTCCGCAATCGAAATTAAAAAATTTCATGATTTTTCAGATGCCCCAGCGGAAAGAAGTACACTGGTACATTGCCCCCTCGAGAGATCGAGCGAAAAGATTCGATTTGAGGGTCGATCTCGCGATAAAGAGGTTCAAAATGGGTGATTGTGGATGACGATGCAAATGAGATGATTTCAAGATGCTTAGAATAACAAATCTATATTATTCTAAACAAATTAAATGATGATATGATAAGAGATGGATGAGATGGATGATGTGATATGCTATGATTATGCAATGGATGATTTATGATACGCTTAGACTACTTGGATCTATATTATGATGATGATATGCAATACATGTGAAATGATCAATGTTCCTATGATGTATGATATGAATGATATGTGGTATGCGGTTTATTTATGGTTTTGGAGATCTTTGAGGATGGATGCATGATGGACTATTCATGATGCAATGTTAGCGTGGAAATGAGATGATGACAAGAGGATCCAACAAGTCCATGATTGGTCGAGACTTTATTAGAGATGATGATGATAGATAATGATGATGATTTGCTTATCAAGGATTGGGATTTTCAAAGGGTCGCTTACTTTATTTTTGATAACACACCTAAGTAAGATGCATCAAGGTATAAAGGACCGAGGGATAGTAATTGCTGGTACTTAGTGTGATGGACTTTGACTCGACAAATAGATAGGAGTATTCTTGTTCACACCTGACATACGGAAACCTTGCTAGGATGCACTTTAGAAGTCTCAAACATCTCGGACCAAAACACGGAAAGGCATAACCAATCAATGCAATAGTCAACAAGCTATCTGAAACATCCTCCATACATATCTAACAAAGCAAGTATTCGCCAAGTTATTTTACAAGAACGTCCAACAAGCATAGCAGAAAAAATAATAATGATCGTTGCCCCATTCCTTTCTCTCTAAATCCTTCGTTCGGATATCATCGAGAGGTCCTTGGAATGAGCGCAATATGATAAATCAAAAGAAAAGATCAAGTATACAAGCAAGCCAATGTTCTTCATACCTTCAGCCAGAGGGATGTGTTTCAAAAGATGGGAGCCAAAACTTATTGCCAAAAGATAATGTCCATTGTCGGAACGGATCCTAGGACATGTTAATGACACGTCATTTTGTTTACCCAAATTGGTTGATTTGATAAAAGCGCCCATTGTCGGAACGGATCCTAGGAAATGCTTTGTATCAAATGATCATGAAATTGATTTATGATTTATATGCCATTGATAAGAAAAGAGTTGACCAACTTGCTTGCTGACTGACTTATACTTGAGATTTTGACAGTTTAGGTTTTCACATTTGACTGCTAGACTTGTTTCCGACTGTTTTACCAAATGTTGAGGGTGATGACGATTATTATGGATGATTGGATTATTGCAGTGTGTGTTGGTGATGAGGTGGATGGATTTTTTCAAATATTTGGATGTTTTCAGAATTTTGCAAATGTTTTGAGGTCGCTTTTGGTATTTTTTCGAGGTTTTACAAATGTTTTGATTTTCAGTTTTCCAATGTTTTTGGGATTTTCTGAGATTTTGACCAAGATACTAACCTAAAGACCTATCCTAGGGGCCTCGGGGGCTTATCGATAGATTAGCCTTGCCTACGTTATACACGCTATGCAGACCACTTAGTTCGACCAACTAATTTTGACTTAATGATGAAGATATGATGAAATGTCAGCCTATTACACTAAC
>VDFB02392109.1:0-14352 GCA_007258455.2 Sequoia sempervirens | reverse complement strand
GTGGTTCTCAACCAGGAAACCCTACTGATTTGTTTTGGTTTTTGCAAATTTTGTAATTTTTGTGTTTTTTGGTGGTTTTTGACAAAATCAAGAAAGCTGCGGTTTCTATAATAAATGCTAGAAAAATTCATAAAAAATTCATATGCTCAAGGAAATGCGTGGAAAATGTCCAGAATATAAAGGCGTTTCTTTTATTTCAATTTTCCAGAGCTAACAATAACAAAATCTGAACAAAACAATGAAATACAATAATTTTTATTGTGGAACCTGATGGCGGCTGCAGCAAATGAAAAGATGGTACGGCCAAAATAAATAGAAGAATCTCCAAGCTCGAAAATCAATGCAAAATCCCCAGTAAACCAAGGTGCCCTAGATCCAATCAACCAAGTCTAAAGAATGAAGGCGTTTCTCCAGAGAAATGAAAAGTACGGCCTTTTGCAAACATGTACGGCCTGGTACAGCAGCACAATAAATGCAGTACGGCTCAAAGTAATAAATGCCAGATCTCTAAAAAGATGTCTCTGATAAAGTCGTCTTATTTGCCTGATGATAATTCTCTGCTGACTCTGAATGAATAGCTCAATAAATCCAATCTGTGATCTCTGTGTGAAATCACCAAGTGCAAGCTTAAACTGGTATTTCACAAATACTTAATCGAGTTTTCGTTCTCCAGAAACGTTCGTCTGCCAGAAACCCTAGGGTTTGCAAACTCCAATGCTCAGAGCAAAAAGACAAAAGTTGAATAGCATAATCATAATGGTTCGATTTTGTCTTGAGTGAATATATATTTCCCTTTGAAAAGTTCGACCCAAACTCCTTTTAAAATAATCATTTAATTAAATGACTTAATTCGCCCCTTTTACTTTAGGAGAAATAATCAATAATTAATTGGCGTCTCTTTAAGTGAATAATGATTATTCACTTTATCAAATATTAACTCATTATTATAAAGTATAAGAAATACTTTATAATTGGCCAAATTAATTAAATATTTAAATATTTCAATAAAGTGACTTTAATATAAAGTCAAAATATTAAATATTTAATAAATCATTAAATCCTCCTTATTTCTCCGTCTGATCATCAAACTCTAAAACTCTGGGCCTACTCGAGTCAATAGTTGGAACCGTGCTCTCGGCCTAAAATAGCAGCTTCCATTCTAATTTTAACTTTCTAAAAATAGAAAGTTCTCAAAAGCACTGGAAGATTCACAAGGCCTCCAACTCGACACAACCAAGTAACACCGAGCTACCAAACACCGAAAGCAATCAGCTCTAGATGATCCTCTCGCGACACTTCAATTCTACGAGGATCAAATAATAGCTAATCCTCACACTGCGGCCACTCAGGATGGGGACATCATCATGTGAAATTGGACTGAGTCTTATTTGTGACTCTGTGTAAACCCAAATTGCATATAAGTACCTACATTGGGCATTTGCAATATCATCTGCTGGATGTTTTTATGGATCTCTAAAATGAGTGTACAAGATAGTATGGAAGCGCATTCTAAGCGAGTTGAAAAGTAAAGCAAGCAAGGAGAAGCATTATAATTTATTGATATCATAGAAGCATAAATCCTCAAAAAATCCCAAAAATCTAAGGCTGAAACAATTTTTTTCCCCAAAAAATCCCAATTTAATCAGCCATGATTTTCAAGGGTTTAAATCGCAAAAAAATTGTGTAAAAATGGCAAAAAAATCGCCCAACCAACCCATCGTGAAACCCTAACCACGCAAAGTTACTATTTAATTGGGTTTTTTTGTTGATTTTTAGCACAAAACTGAGTGTTAACCATTTGGATGTGATTCACCATCAAAGATACACTAGATTTCATCAGTTTGCTGAGGCAAATTGCAGGTAGACGACCTTGAATGGACATATATTTCTAATAGATGTTAGGGACATGAAAATAGAGACATGTTCTTTGTTATGCTTCTACATTTGATGTTAAGGACATTAGCATGGAGTGGTTAAGAGATGTGCTGCTTTTTTCTCTATATTCCACACTACTGTCATTTGCCTTAGGCTCATAGTAATGCTTTTCATATATATAAATCCAAAGACACAATTTAGTGGGAAATAGTATACAATAACATAAATACTACAGTACTTGCCAAAAGTAAATATAGAAAGCCAGACTAAACTGAAACAAAACTCTATTGGCTTGATATCAACCTAAAGAGGTTTGTTTTCTTGGAATTCTTGAGATCTTGACTATTCAAAAGAATTTTAACATGTAATGTCCCCTATTTGGTATACTTAGAATTCTGCCCTAAAATCACAATTTCCAAGTAAGAGATATATTTAATTCAATTACAACTTCTGATAGACTCTAGTTTAACCTTGCAATAATGTTAGCCAACGATTCATATATAATATAATTAATTGATCATTTGTATTGCTACATCCACTACATTATTTGACATATATATATATATATATAGATCTAGATGAGTAACTCACAATGCCAATTCTAAATTATTATCCCATCAATAATCAATCATTGGGGAAGATTAGAGAAGGAACCTCAATAGGGTGCTAGGAGTCTTTCCTACTTCTAAGCCCAAGGTTAGATAGTCAACCCCCTTGTCTACTTAGCAAGGAATCTCTCCCCCCCTTCATGTACTTCCAACTCTTCTTCCCATGAACGAATTATAGAGGCATTAATAATTTAGATTGTTAATGCAATATGAATTACAACTCCTATGAGGTTCTATATATATATTGATCTAGATGAGTAACTCACAATGCCAATTCTAAATTATTATCCCCTCAATAATCAATCATTGGGGAAGATTAGAGAAGGAACCTCAATAGGGTGCTAGGAGTCTTTCCTACTTCTAAGCCCAAGGGTGGATAGTCAATCCCCTTGTCTACTTAGCAAGGATTCTCTCCCCCTCTTCATGTACTTCCAACTCTTCTTCCCATGAACGAATTATAGAGGCATTAATAATTTAGATTGTTAATGCAATATGAATTACAACCCCTATGAGATTCTATAGGAAATATATTTAATTGATATATTCAAATATATACATTAAGTAGCATTCACTATCTATGCAACTATGTTACTGTTATAGCCACATAATGTAGATGCAATAGTTTGGTGTGCAGATAATTATTCTAATCGACCTGCTCTAGATATCAATCTGCAGATTATCCTCAATGCTGTTCGATCTGTTTTTAACATTCAAAAGATATTGCTCAATGTAAATCAAACAAGTAAGAATCTTTTATCCATATTCATATTAAAGAATCATACTTACTTCTAAGGCTCAATAATTTCTGCAAGCATTATTATTGCCTAATCTATCTATCTATCTATCTATCTATATATATGTGTATGTGTATGTGTATGTGTATGTGTATATGTATATTTTATTATATTTATATTAATTTATACTCAACTTACTTCCCTTTTCATTGATTATTATTTGCCTTCATATATCTCTTATTTAAGTATCTTCTTCTTCCTAATTGTTAATAATTAGTATTTTGCGAACAAACAGTTATGATCGATTAGGTGGCATAGTTATTTAATTCAATGTCATATAAACTTGTATAAGTAGCATCTATTGTTGCAAGTATGACTAGTTGGTGTGATCCTTGACGTCAACAAGCTTATTTGTGTTGTCATTGATGTCAACTGGTAATGGTTGAGAAGTTGTGTTGATGCTTTGATGAGTTTCATTATGTTGTCATTAGTAAGTGCTATTGGTGTCAACCTCCAGTGTTGCTTTGATAAGCTTCTATTGGTGGATGTTGTTGGTTTAGTGATGATGAGGAAGTGCTAAAGATGATGAGTGTGTGTCTCCGGTGCTTGGTTTCCAAGTGTTTTTGAGAAAATTTGAATAAAAGAGGAAACAGTGTGTTGCAGAGGTGTTCTGGTTTTGCTCTGCATTTCTTCATTGTTGAAGATTTGATTGTGTGGTTCGGATATGTTGGTCAGAGGTGTTTAGAGGTCCTATATCCAGAATTTCTTGGTTTAGATCATTGTGTAGAAGAAGTTGTGTTCACCAATGTGTGAACTGTGCTACAGTCGTGTTTGGGAGAAATGGTTTTGCTCTGCATTTCTCCGCAGTTTGGTTTTTGTTCTTGTGGTTCTGGAATTGTGTTGATAATGATCATATCTACCTTCAGCCAAATTTGTTCGTGGTTTGGTGCTTCAGAAGTTGATTTCTTGAGTTACATTATATGGAAGGTTATTTGAGTGTACTGAGTGTGTACATTCTTCAGGTGAAAGTTGTTGTGAAGGAATTTGTAAAATTTCAAGGTGTCTATGGAATATTCTAGATTGTGTTTGAATGTTGTGTGTGGTTTGCGAGTTGTCTTTGGATTTGAGGAAGTGTGTACTTAAATGTTAATGGTGTTTACACTGGTTCGGACGACCTTGGGTATTTGCACTAAATGTGGATTTGCTTCGGTGTTTGTGGAAGTGTGGCATGATGTATATGTATGATTTGGGTTTGAGTTAAGAAATGGTGTGGTCCGCTTTCATTCCTTTCCACCGCAGGAATGCTTAGTTCCGACCTAATTTGCATTTGCACAATTGAGGTGCATAGCCGACCTTGGAGAATGTTTTCGAGGTTGAAGATGGTATAAACATGTAATGTCCCCTTTTTCGGCATGTTCGTGTTTGATGGTGGTTAGCCTATTACTCAGACTCTCGTAGGCTAACAAGTTGGGTTAGAGGGTCAATGGCATTATTTGATGGGTTTTGTCGTTCTCATCCTTTGACTTCAGTGATTGGCTCACAGCAGGCCTTGGCAGTTCTGTGATTGACAGCTTCTGACAGCACGTCAATACGATAGGTTATGAGCGAGATATTAATATTCTCATGAAATTGAAGTGTTTTAACTTTATTTAATGGAATATTATAAAGTTGATTTGACTTTATAATAAAGAATTCACTTAAATTTATTTAAGTGAAAATTAAAACACTTTATCAAAAGGGGTGCCCATTTATTTATTCATTGACTATTGAAATGTTTAAAATACATTTTAAATGTATTTTAAAGTGAAATTGGCGTCACTTTTTGGAGATGCGTGCCTTTTTGTGCATATAAGGCAGCCAAAGGGAAATTACAACGCTATTTTATTGACTATTTAACATTTCTCTTGGCTTTGGCTTTGCTTGCTTCTTTGAGACAAGGGTTTAAGGAGTTTGCTTATCTCTGGAGAACGAAAACTCTTCACAGATCTGTGATTGTGAGACTGTGAAAGATCAGTTGAATGATTGCAACAACGGGGGCTTCAATTCAGAAGTTTCTACAGTGCTTAATCAGGGGCTTTTGTGCATATTCAGTAGAGTTCTTCAATAAAATACAGGAGGGTTTGTGAGACAGGCACCTATCTTCATCTAGTGATCATTCCTGTTACGGCCATTCTTTCTTTGCAGATGGCGTGGTTTCTTCTTGAAAGGCGTGGCTCTTAGAGAAAGGGCGTTTGGAGTTTTTTGGGATAAACACCTTCTTTATTGAGGGTTTCTCATCTCCTTCATTGGCCTCTAGCTGTTCCCTTCATTTGCTTCAGTTTTCAGGCTGGAGGTTGCATTCAATTGAATTCTACGCTTGAAATTGTCAGTTTTCATCATTCTTGGCTGGCAAACTGGAATAATTTCTTATTAAAATAATTTGGAGCATTTCAAGTATGTCTGAAATTTGTAATCTCTTTGTTTCAGTTATTTAATACCTTCTGCACTTCCATTTGGTAAATTTAAGCTCAGTTTTGAGTTTTATGAGCTTTTATATGCTGCACCCCTTCTATTTCTCTCTAGAAACTTTCTTAAAAAACTTAAAAGAACACAAAAAGATAATCAAAACAACAGGGATTTGAAGAGGAGCCAGTTGGGCTCATCACAAAACAAGTGTTGAGTTGATGGAGAATTGTGTTGAAAAGTGTGTGATGCGAATTGCAATGTTGTGAAGTGCAGTGCGAGCTTAATGAGTTAGACCACTAGAAGCAATGAGCAGAAGGTGTGTACAATCTTCAAAGAGGTTGTGAATGTGTTGGTGATGTTGTGGTGGATCTTTCCTGTTGCATTGAGATAGATTTCTCATTGTAACATTCTTCTTTCTTCTTTTCTATAATCTAGAAGTGAGCCCTTCTTTCTTTTGGGCAATGAGCCCTCCGGTAGTGAGCCTATCGTATTCGGTGTTACAATTACTTTATATTGTGAGCTAATCCTCATTGTGGTTTTTCCCTTCTTAGGTTTTTCATGTAAATCCGGTGTTCTATTGTGCATGATGTTGATGTGTTTCAGCTTTTGTTATTTGCTTCCATGCTAAATCATTCTAATAGATTAAGGGTTGATTAAGTTGATGTGGATCTAAATGTTTATGAGGGTTTTGATGTTTTAATGTACAACTAACTCACCCCTCCTCCTCCGGCCCGCTACTCCCGCATTCAACATCTACATCAATGATCAAGTGAAGAAGAGATTCATGTGTACTCTCAAATTTTTTATATGTTGTTTCTATTAATGATCTGCAGATCATCATTGAAATTATGTTTGTAAATTGTTAATACCCCTTCAGGATGGTCCCATAGAGTTGTATTGTGACAATCAGAGTATTATTCAAAGGAGTAAAAATCCAGTGTTCCATGGCAGGACTAAGCACATTGATATCTAGCACCATTACATTTGTGAGTTAGTTCAACAAGGCTTGGTTGAAGCTGGTATATTGTCTCATTGGGACACAAACTGTTGATTGTTTTATAAAGCCCCTTGCTTGTGATCGATTTCAGACACTTTAGAGTTTACTTGGTGTTTTTCCCAATGTTCATTATGAAAGAGAAATAGGATAACTAATGAACATTTTTTTTTTTTTCCTACAATGTTCATTATGGGAGAGTATGTAGGATAATAAACATTGTTAATAATCAGTTTTTTGCTAACAGACAGTTATGATTGGTGGCAGTAATTATTTTATTCAGTTTCATATAAACTTGTATAAGTAGCATCTACATCAATGATAAGTGAATAAGAGATTTATGTGTGCAGGTTTTTTGTATGTTGTTTGTATTGATGATATGCAGATCATCATTGAAATTATGTTTGTAAATTGTTAATACCTTCACAATGGCAGACGGCATGTGTGGTCAAACAACACATATGAAAGCAAGAAACAGATGGCCCTAAAAGCTTCAAACACACAAGGTTGCAATGAAACGTCCGAGATATCTGGCAGTTTCTCACAAAGTGGCTTAAATTTTTTTACTCTTATTTTATTGTAGACCTTCAACCATTGCATTATGGATGTAGATGGTTGGGAACTTGAGAAGATTCCACCGAGAGGCACCAAGCCAAGATTCACATCGTACTTGTCAGTGGCATTCTGAAATAACTCCTCTGAGAGCACATAAGGCTGGATGTATCCAAAGCCCAGCCAATGAAGCAAATCCTTGTCAAGAACTAGGTCCATGGAGTTGGACAGGAACACGGAGACCAATTCAATGTAGTTTAATTAGCAGGACAGTCCAAGAGCAAACCTTTGCCTGCAACCAACTTGATTGCCTCCTCCACACGTGTAATCGAAGGAGAAGATGAAAGCCAAGCTTCATTGAGTCATTGGAGCCCAACTCCTTCAACTCCCATTTACAGGGAGTATGAAGAAGCAAAAGTTTTTGATGACAAGGTTCATTTTATCATCAGCAAACACTAGAATGCCTGAGAAAGCTCCCTCATGGGTATAAATAATTGCTTAATCAACAGCTCTAGAGAAGATCGTTAGGTGTTACTCTTGAAAATTGGTTTGGCTACACAATTTTATTCATTAATACCAGGATTTGCTGCCTGCAAAATCTGAAAGAAAGGATAACAAGGCTAAGGTGGCTTATAAGGAGTAATGGGTCAAACCCAGTCGTAACTTGCCTTAAAGCAACAAATGAATAAACAATAAATTACTCATTAAACTGAATAGAAGGCAAGAAGGTCTTAGACAAGCCAAAAATATGCAAGCCATGTGCAATAAGAAAAGGGAAACGATCATTAAAAAATTAAATGAAAAGAGAAGACTTAATGCCAGTCATCTTGTTCGAGTTTTTTTAGGGTTGAGAATTGAGCAACTAAATGTTAATTTAGTTTGATGTAGTCCTCATTCTGGTCTATTGCCTTGTTTGCAAGAGCATCTGCCAACCTATTTGTTTCCTTGTAGCCATGACTACATTTACCTTCTTTGAATCTTTCCACCAAGGGCCAGATCAACTGGAAAATATTTTCAATTTCCATGAGCAAGAAGTTTTTTATTTTAGAGCATTGATAATAATCAATTAATCATCTTCCATATGGATTTTTTGAATACCTTCTTTTCTTTGTATAGACAGCCCTATTAGTAAAGTCTAAGCTTCAGACTTGTTGTTTGTGCCACCAAAAGGCCCAAGATTTCACCTAGAGGCCCTATCAAATTTGAGTTTAATGAAACGATGGGAAGGGGCTTCCCACTAAGTCAGGAGACGAACAGACTTTGCAGCAGGGACAAGCACAGATCCACACACTTTTGGAGGAGATCAAATTTTAATTCTTCAAAATATCACTGTCCCAATTTGAGAATGTCTTGAGACAATTGGATTTTAATAAGATAAAAGCATTAACAATTTGTAAGATAACTGTTTCTATGCTCACCAAAAGGGATTGTAAATAAGAAGGTGCTTTTCTAAAGATTGTGAAGTTTCTTTCTTTCGAAATGATCAGATTAGAATAGATGGAGCTATTTTTCATATACAAAGAAAAGGTAGTCCTTATAAAAAATAGGCCAACTCTAAAAGTGTTGTCGAATGGAGATGGGTAAACATCTTTGCCAATTGAATTTATTGCACAGCCATTTCTATCACTAGAGTCTAAAATATTGAGGAGGTGGTAAGTGTCTACAATAGAATTACTACACAGAACTGATGTAAAAGCACAACTAATCCTACATCACAAAAAAAGTTTAAATTCGTAGTTTTTTTCAATTTTGATGTGTTGTTGATTTGTAGTTATCTTGTTAGTTTGTTTCACAAAAGAGTGTTATAGAAAGCTTTTAGGTCTGTCTTTGTTTGAGTTTTTAGTGATAGTGTTTTAGAAATATCTTCATGTTGTTTTAAACTTATTTATAGTTTCTTAAAGTCAAAATATCATCCAATGGAGTTGTTGCAAAATAGTGTCAAGAATTATAAGTGCTGACAGCAAGGTTAATATGTGTGCTAAAGGGAGACATCAATATATGTTATACCATAAATCGTCTATGGCAGTATTGGGAATTCATTTCTGAATTGTTTCAGACCAAAATGTAGCGGCTACAAGTCGCTTGTGTCTAAAACCACTTTTGGATGGTAATGAACTGTTATAGCAAAGCATCGGGAGAACTGTGTAATTTCTGCTACAAGGATTATATTTTCTTCTGTTGCAGAACCTATGTATGGTTGCTACAGAAATTTTTTGACTTGTCTTTATTTTTCTTATCAAAAATCATTAGGGAGTTGTTGCAAACTCAAATCAAGAGGTCACATGGATATTTTTGAACCGCTACAGAATAACGGTGAGAGGACTGTGTGTCTGTAGCTACAAGAAAATTACATTTTCTACTACAAAACCTGTACACTAAAATGTTGTTATAGAAGAACCAGGTGTGATATTTTTAAGTATTTATGTGAGATATCAAGCTACTACAGTTCTATATTTGGTTTGGTTCAAAAAGTTGTTACCTCGAATATTAAAATTAATTTAATATTGGTTGAATAAACAATGTGAAAGTTACTATGGGTCAGGGGGTCTAGTTCGATTGGCTAAAGCATCTTGTTGTAGGCAAGAGGTCACAAGGTCTAGTCTCCTCCATCTCCATAGTACGAGAAGGGGTCTACCCAATTCCTGCAGTCTAAAAAAATGTAAAGATTACTATACAAATGTAAGTCATATATATTAAATTATTAATTAATCATTTAGCTTTTAATTTAAAAAAAGGGACTTTCTATGAGAAGATATTAAAACAAAAATATGCTTTCATTCTATTTTTGAAGGGGTAGATTTTGTCCTTTTCCGAGTGACACATATCAAAGGAATATTGTCAAAAGGCAACTAATCAAATTCCAGACATTTTTTGACATTACGGCAGTCTTTTTTCTTGATTTTTATGGTCGCAACTACTATTCCTGTTCGTGGCCACGACTATTCATTTTCCTAAGACTAACCATTTTGTGTTTTTCATGAACCAGTATAATCTGTGGGGGTTTTTGGAACTATTTCTTGGCCATTTTCACAGTTGTTCCACTTCGACAAAACCAACATCCAACTGAATCAATGGTTGGGTAGAAACATTGGAGGTGGAGAACAGAAAAATAGAAATAAAAATAATCAGAAGTTTCATAATAGAGCTATTAAATAGAGAAGAGGTTTTTTTTAATATTTTGTTTTGGGAAAACAAGGAAAAAAAGCTTCTATTAGAAAGATTGAGAAGAGAATAGATTGGAAACCTCTATGAAAAGGGGTATAGAACTCTGTTAGTGGAATTTTAAAAATAATTTTAAAAACATTAAATGTGTTGATAGGAGATTGTAATTAGGATAATGGCTTTGTTGAAACCTCATTGAGAGAGAAAATGTAGGGTATAGGAGCTGCTATAATAGTTGTAGATAGATATTTTATTTATACAAGTTGTTTGCTGCTACATGCTGTCAATAAATTGATCCTAAATTTGATGGCTTTACTCCACTTATAGAAAATCATCCACAAACTACTCAAAAATATTTTAATTATCAAAATTCTAACAATAATTTTTTACATCTCTTTACATCAAAAAGTATATTTTTCCATGAATTTATTTCTCTTTAAAATTATTTATCAGTTTCTCAAATTTTTTATAGATTCATAATTGTTTTACAAATTATTCAAACTATACTTATGTTGCTCTTCTATATTTTCCTATCGTTCCAACGTGAAAAATAACATTTTTACAAACACAAGAACAGTTGAGAAGATGTTTGAATCTACTTTAAAGTCACTAGAATAAAGAAATATTGGATATATCATTTCAAATGATTGAGCTAATCTCTATCTGTTTTGTATGGGTTCATCCTTTTTTAAATATTTAATTGTAGTACTATCATCTACAATTATTGATTATTGAGAAACCAAGATTTGATAGTCAAATTCAAATGTATTCTCTTTATTTTTAATAATACGTGATTAGCTACTTGCACCCAATCATATGAAACTCTATGATTTCCCTTTTTTTCAACTTTTCTTAAATGGAAGATATTGCATATAAATCTAGGGCTATGTGCTTGACAACTTTTTTTCTTATGCTTTACCATTTTATCAACCCATGAGACAATGGAAAGAGTAAGGGAGGGAAGTGAATTAAAAATCGTTCAAGTGGCAATGAGTTGATGTAAGATTTGTGCCTTTTGAGGGATTATACGACATCTGATACTTGACCAATGTATGTTGGACATTGCAACAAATGAGATGACTTTTTTGTGATTTGAATTATCAATGAATAGCATTGAATCAATCACACCATCTATTTCATCAAATTTTTCAAGAGAATAGGTAGGATGGCGTACATCTCCATCAAGAATAGAAGATTTCCTAGGAACACATAGAAGGATGATATTGAGCTTCTACAACTTGCCAAAGTCTTTGCTACATGAACATTACCCCTTTTGGGGTATTATTGTAATATTATTTTTTCCTACATCTCTTAAGATATAAAAATTTGTAGGAGAAACTTGTGTGGACACAAAGTTTGTGTCTTGTATTATTAGAATTTATAGGAGTTTCAATTATCTAGCGTATAACTTCTTCAAGTAGTGATATTGTTGTGTACATGTTGATCATTTTGACACATTTATAAGAAGGTAGCATCAATTACATTTTGTGTTTTCTCTTTTAAGAGAGGATTCTTGACTTTGGACCAATAAACTCAAGAAAAATATTGGAGAAATAACTATTTTGGAAATAAATAGGCGATATTGTAATACCCTTTGGTGAAATTTATAAGTTGTGTTGATTGGGACTTGAGCATAAGTTGAAGAGACATTGTGCAAATCTCAACAACTTAATTCAGCTTCATTCTTATAAAAATGGAACATTATTTTTCAAGCAAGGGCCAAATCAACTAGAAAATATTTTCAATTTCCATGAGCAAGAAGTTTTTTATTTTAGATAAATTAATCACCTTTTATATGGATTTTTTGAATACCTTTATTTCTTTGTATAGACAGCCCTATTAGTAAAGTCTAAGCTTCATCCTTGTTGTTTGTTTCCCTTTCCATGATGCTTTTTCTTTCATTTTATGTTTTTTATTTAGTTTAGGTGCTATTTTAGGCTTGACTATATTGCCTATAGATAAAACACTAATTAAAAAATTACTAGAGATTACGAAGTTTTCCTATGGTCCCTAGAAAGAGCCAATTATTTCACCCTTATCAAACTCATGTTCATTGTTACATTTTTCCTATTTTTTATCACAACTAATCATCAATACGTGTTGAATAAATTTAGTTTGTGGCCTTCCTCATCAATTTGCATGGCTATCATGTTGTAGTCTTTATTTTTTACAAACAGTTTTTTGAAGGTTAAGAGCATAAAGGAACAGATGATTAGTGGGGGCCACACCATAAAAGGTGGTCATATTATCCTCATCTTTTGAAACATTTGAACTTCCTAATTCAAAAGCACCCAATTCGGAAAAAATCATCTTCAATTTCATCACTACCAATATGTGGGTGCAACATTCCAACAATCTTGTCCTCAAAAGTTTTTTTTTTATCCTAGGGGCAATCTAAACCACCACTAAATTTTCCAACCCATGCTCTTGTAGAGTTGAGAGGAATCCAATGTTGATTCTAGTATCAAGTTTCAATAGCAAATCCAATGTTGAATCTAACACAGAGCTAATAGAATAATCATTGTTGCTACCACCATCAGACTTGAAACTTTTGCCCTTTTCCAATCATGCTTTGTATCACTATTTTCAAACTAAGTTAGGTTGTCACCTTTGACCAAAATAACATTCTTGGAGAATTTTATATGATCTTGCTCATATTCTCACAACTCATTATTCCTTTTAATATAATGAGAATTACTTGTAGAATCTTGTTATGTTTCCTTTGAATGGTGGTCACAATCAATTGAAACTTCAACATCTCTCTATTAAGTTGCACCTTGAACCTTGCCAATTGAGTCTCCTTGCAACTCCATTTATTTTTCGTCATTTTTTTGTCATACTATACTCTTCAAGTCATTTACACTTTTAGCTCTCAAACATGCCTCTAGCTTTACTTCTTAGCTTATCTAGAATATTGTTTCTCTTTACACTCAAATCTAGCTTCTAATAGAAGAGACAAAGTTGATATCTTGAATGCTCCTTCCTCAATGGCTTGAGTTACCAACAAAATCACCTAAAATATCAAGCATGAAGGAACAAATGATTAGTAGGGCCCATGCCAAGGCAATTACATCAATGGCTTAAGCGGCCCATATCTTTTGTCTCGGCACAAATGAGGGTGAATTCTACCTATATTATAAGTTGGCAAACATAAACATGGGCACACTTTTGTAGTGATTTAGCCACACAGAAACTCTACCTAAGTGGTATAAATGGCTCATAATTTTGCCCAAACTCAAAAAATGGTTTTAGTGGAATAAAATTCCACCTAGACTTATAAAACTAACCTAAGTGGATGAAAGTTCTACTCGAATGAACCAAGGCACACGTTCTACATGGCAAAACCACATTAAAGTTCCACTATGTTTCTGAAAGGTAGCATAAATGATCAAAAGTTCTACTATGTTTCAAACGGAGGACAAAAGTGATCAAAAGTTTCACCTGAAGTTGATGACACTTGCCCAAGTGAAAAAAAGCTCCACCCAAAGTGGCGTAAGTGACTCGCCATACAAAAGTTAAGTGTGATAAAAATGAGCTAAAGTCCCACCCAAAAATGCAAAAGCAGCTTAAGTATTCTAAACTTTCTCTAGTGTCCAAAGCATCTTCGGCACACATCCATGGTAGTTATGCCATCACATATCTCCACTTGTGAATATTTGATTAGATTCAACCATTAATTTTCACTTTCATCTTCAAAGTTGGTAAAATTAAATAAGTTGGCCATGAAAGCAAAAAACCAAGATCAAAGCACTAAACTTTAAGGTTCTCTATATGCAAGTTAAGATTCAACGAAAACGAGGGCCTATTTTTAAGCTGTGTTATTTTATTTTCCCTTTAGAATGAAATTTACTTTACAATTTATTTCTTTCCAGCTTATCGATAACCTTTAAGAATTTTGCTTTGAAACTTTTTGGAATTAAAATAAGATTATTTCAAAATCTCAAAGATGAGACATTTATAACTTATAAGTAAGTGTTTTAAG